>JAQQPU010002407.1:1225-59193 GCA_029168905.1 Artemia sp. Kazakhstan ARC1039 | reverse complement strand
GTTTTAGTGGTAGTATTTTATTTTATGTTCTTGTTAAGTGTACCTTTGTTTGAAGATAGAAAATCCTTTTTTTTTAAGATTTTGAAAACCCCGGAGAAAATCTGTAAACTTTGGAAGTGGGTTTTTCTGGGTAGAAACTTATAATTAAATTCTAAGTATCTGTCAAAAGGACCATTTCATAGTCAAATCCCATTTTCTTGATAACTATATTAATTCTGAATATTTGCTGTAATTCCTAGAAGTTGACAGATTAAAATAGAGCAGTTCTGTCAATTGTCCTGATGTGTATCTGCATATTGTGCTGACTATAAGTTACCAATTTAGATTATTTGAGTCAGTTCTAATTCTGTATATGTCCTCGCCATATGTAGATTCACTTTATTATATGTATAAATAAACATTTTATACTCTAAACATAAACTATGTGATGGTTAGAGACTCTAGACATCCTCCACCGGTAGAACCTAGATAATAGGCCAACGCTACCATAAGACTCCAAAGAGAAGAAGTCACACTTTACAGAGAAGTGAACCCAGAAAGTTCACAATATGACCAAAATTTACAATTTACCTTAGAAATTGAAAATGCAAATAAATTATCGTTTCTGAACGTTTTAACTATTCGTAATATTGATAAACTGGATTTTACAATTTACAGAAAACCCACACAAAATAACAGATATTTACGTTTTAAATCCAATCACCCTCCACAAATTAAAAGAGGTGTTGTTACATCTCTCGTCGATCGTGCCCTAAACATTTGCTCTGAATCTTAAATCACAGATGAACTAAATTTTATTAGAGACATACTTTTTGGAAACGGTTATCCTATTGTCCTTATTAAAAAACAATTAGCCAAACATTGGCAAGACACTGGCGTAAAATCAATGGTCTTTTACAATGTGAAGTTCCCGCCAATCCCTCAAATATAAGTTACTTTCCATATATTCCAAAAGTCACTACAAGTTTAAAAAAAAAGTTTGACTGAATTATTAAAAAGCGCGGGGGAAGTGAGACCTCCTTGTCTATCGCTCTTTAGCACATTAAAAAGCTCTGAACGGCACTTCATTTTGGAACGAAGATGTTTATATATGTATCAAAGACACTTTACAACTGAGAAGTAAACCCCTCTCTTTAGAGCTTCTATCAAAATTTGGTCAAAAATGCACGAATCAAATTCTCTGGCTATGTCCAGTGCATATAGAAAATAAAATCCCTGGAAACTTCCACATCTATACAAACCTTAAAAAGGGAAAAAAGAGCATGTTCACGACTAAGTTCTTTCTGAAAATCGAACTGATGCGCAGGCACAAAACAATTTTGAAAAATATTTCTAAGAATAATAGACTCAAATATTTTAAAAGTAGTGCTAAAAACGGTTATAGACCGGTACGATCGACAATCATCGAGATCTATTTTCCCTTTTTGCAGTATTGGCATAATCTGGCCACTACAAAACTGTTGAGGCACAGCTCCATAAGAAATAGACATTTGAAAAAGTAACAAAAAGTTTACCAGATATTAAATCAATACCGGCAGAATATTTTTTCTAAACTTTTCTTAGAGTAAACTCAAAATCAGACGGCGTCATTATTAAAGCAGAACGAATAGAATTAGCAAGCAAACGGTCAAGCTCTTTTTCATATTTACTTTCTGCAACAAGGTCAGGCGACAAAAATCACTTTTATAATAATCAATCTAGTTTTTCCTGGAGTACTACTGACAGAAGTCTGGTCACTGCGTTTAAAACTTTTCCACAAAAGTGAGGGATCACTATCTATCTTGTCAATATTTATTTGATTCAACATTATTTTGTGGTCTTTAAGGTCTCTTGTGAACTTTCTGTTTGTCATCAGACGCAATTTGTTTATTATACCGGAGACTGAATTATCGTATTTGTTACAGATTGGGAGCCACAATTTTGCTGAATTACAAGCTGCAACAAGACTTGGATTTTTAGACCAGTCAGTGACTTCCGTCTATTTGTGAACACATCTAGATGGGACTGTACACTTATCTGCGCATCGATATGCGTGGTTGATTTCCGTAAAATAACTCGTAAGCTATATTGCGATCTCGTACTCACTAATATAAGACCTGCGTTCTGAACTAAGTAGGTGAAAAGGAACTTTAATTTTGTTGAGTAATGTGTCACTCTCGGTCATGAATAACTGACGATCAACGTGACTCCATTCTTGAACATAAGGCAATTTTTCCTCTTGCGGGGTTTTGTTTTCAACATTGCACTCAGTTGTCGCACAAATTTCTAAGTGGTCAGAGTGGTAGCCTTCAAAAACTACAGCGGTTTGTCTGATGGGAAAGGAAGAAACAACATGATCATGGTTCGAAGTTGAACAGCTGGGGCCAACATAGGTATAGGATTCATTTTTGTCAACTAATGAATACGAAGAAGGAATGGATCTCCCAAAGATCTGACTTCTGGGGAGCATTTTTTCAGTCAAATCACGATTAAAGTCACCAGTTGATATAGAGTGCGTGACTGCAGATTTTCCGTTTTTCTTGATCAGCTTACACAATTTCTTGCAAGCCCCCATAAACTTCGTGTCAGATTTCTCGTTAAGATAGTTTTTCGGTATTCATTATGGAGGGGTTTAGAAATGAAACTTCAAAAATATGATCCCCTGCTTTGATCAATTTACAGAGTAAGCTAGTCAAAATCGTGAGGCTGCTGGAGGGGTTTCCAAACGCTGCTGTTATTTTTGCCGGAGAAAAAAACACTGTGCAATCTTACAAGATTTTGATCAATTCTTTTTTGTCTGCTGACAAAAAAAGTTCTTGGAGGCAAATAATATCACATTCCTTGAGCAACAGGGTCAAAATAGGAATTTAATCAGAAACTTTTCCATTTATATTCCATGATAGAATCGAAGTGCAACTCAGTATTATTTCGAAATCTGTTTTAGCAGAGATTGATATACGGGACACTTGTGGCTATAGCCGGGATGATCAGTAGACTTAAATATTGCACATTTTTTTGGTCTAAAACAGGGATCATTTTTAGAAATAGAGTGTTCTTTTTCGCCACAAACTGAACAAATACAACAGTTCTTGCACGTGCCCATTGCACAGTTACGTGCAAATATGCCCATTAACTTGACATTTCTAGCACCTTGGAAGAAGAAATTAAAATTCTTAAACCCGAATTTTCTCAAAACCAATCGCTTGCGGTGCGGATTAACTATTGCATTCATTAGATCAGTTTTTGACTCGAACTGCAACTCGACCAAACGAGAGTGACCAATTTGCTTGACAATAATACATTTAGGAATTAGGGTTCGTATATCATCTTCTAGAAAATCAACCGGAATGCCTCTAATAATCTCAAAGTAGCCACTACTTTTAATCTTGGTATCAAGGTTTAAACTACCGCTAGCGAGAGCCTGTAGCACAGCTTTTTCATCTACTTTTGAGGCAGCGACGACACGCCAGTTTACTTTGATCGGTTTTAGCTCAAAAATTTTATCAAAAGTATTCCACTTACCTTTTCAAGAAATTTCTTTCTGAGACCACGCTTGTCTAGATCACGAGGACAATTTTTGCTATAACTGAATACGAAGGCTTTTCAGTATTTTCTATAGTAGGGGCCTGGTAAGTTATATTTTAATTCTCACGATTCATAAAAGCATCTAAATTGTTGTAGATCTGGGTCATTTGTCTGGTAAGAACTGTGGACACTTTGCCATGAACAAAGGGGACCTTAGCGGGTTCTACAATAACAAACGTCGGAAAATCAATATTTTTTTTTATCGCAGTCCTCAAAGACTTGAATCATTTCAATCACGTTGTAATGCAGTTTTACTTTAATAAATATTCTTGAGCTGATTTTAGTTGCTTTCCATTAGATAGTTTTTGCATCACGAATATCGTCCTTTTTGAAAAATTCAATTGTCTTTGTAGCAATTTCAATGCTCCAATTTCCTGCCTTTATTACTCTGTTCATAAGGTTCAAGATCGCATTTCAAAGTGGCATTTCAGACATTTCAAAACATGCCCCGAGGGCAAATGATATTTTAAAAACCAATATTTTAAGTAGCTCAATAGAGTATAGGGAGCTTAATTGATTCTATTATATAGCCTAAAGCTTTTTGGTTTTAAAATTTATTTATATCTGTATCTCAACATTCTAAAGTATAAAGGGGTCTTTAAAAGGGCTGTCGACCCTCACAGGATGGTTCCTCCGTTTAAATGCCAACTGTCTTTTGTTTAAAAGTTTTCGGGGGTTTCCCAGTGTTCTTTTGTCGCTTATTTTGACCTTGGGTGCTGTTTACTTTTCATTTCTCGGCCTAAATTCAGGAATATTATTTGGTGTTTGCCAAGTATTATTTGTTCTGTGCCTTCTTAAATTTACGACCCCTCCCCCGTGTACGGATTTGGTCCGTACAAAGACCAAATATTATTTTGTATGTCGGACCTTCCTTTCGTGTTTTATACCAACTATCTGCCACATAGTGATTCGGTTTGCCAGAGTAATAGCAATTGAATATTTTCTTAAATTGTTTGTTTGTTTCTTAATTTCTACGGGGTTTATAATTACTTGTATATATGTTTTATCTTTCATTGTTTTTTCTCCTACTATCTGTATTCAGTGGGTGCCCAGAATTTCTATAGTTACTAGCCGCTAATGACTCAAAGTCATGGAATTTGTTGGCTACTTCCAAAGACGGTGACCCTTCGCCTCCGTCGTGCCTTTTTAGTTCACTATTTGTTCCCCATATATCAAACGTTTTTGCCCCCTACCATAGTTTATATTTGCTTGTTTTTTTGTGTTATTTATTGATATTTGAAAAAACTTTTTTATACCCTCATCAAGTTTTACCTCTGATTCTATTAGGTTTATAGTCTGTTGGTCTATACTCTGTTTCCATGATAATATTAACCTCAATAACTTTTTTTGTAGCCCTAGCTTAAAGGTATGTAATTCTACTTTTTGTACCGTCTCTTCACTTTCATTTTTTTACCAACTGTAAGCATATAGACCAAAAACTTGTGTCTACATATTCCCTAATACTAGTTGAGACATTGAATTTAACTACCTCTGTTCATTTTCCTCTTGGAACCACTCGTTTTTATGAACCTTGTTTTAAAAGATTCTTTTAGAGTGCTAATGTCCCTGGGCTCTTTTTCCTTAATTGATTCAAAATGTTTAAGCGACCTTGCTTTTAATCTAACTGCAACGCATTGCTCCTTAAACTTATCGTCAAAAGACTCAGTTAATTCGTCGTTAATTTTTCAGTTATTTCATTTTTTTGATGAACTCATCGTCATCTGAAATTTCCGCGTATTCCGATATAATTTTGGCAATTACAAGCACCTTTGATAGGAAAATTATTTTTTCATCTGGTAAAGGAATTTGTTTTTAATATACAATTTTCATTTAGTCTTCTCGACCCTGTTTTTTGCGATTGCCACCAGCTGTAGTAATGTGCTGTTATGGTTTTGTAAAGTCAGGTTATGTTTGTTTTGAAGTAAGGCTATAGTTGCCCACCAAACTGTTACCAGCTGGTATATCATAGGTTTGGGTTGGTACCTTATGGCTCACTTTATTAGGGGTATAATTACGGTCCTAAGGTAAGTAAACTTTGGTAGCCTGCCTTAGGCTTTAACCTGACTAAATGGGCGTACCGACTTGGATTAATCGAGAGATCAAAGTAACGCTATAGAGAGGTTTGATATAGTACAATAAGTTTTATTGAGCATTAAGGAAGACAATGGTACATAGACATAATCATTTTCAGTTCATAATCAGTTCATAGGCATAATTATAAAACACAAATAATAGTTAAATCAACTATACCTACAATTTCCGAAAGGATCCAAAAATCCAGAGTTCATATAAATTAGTTTAGAGTGACAACCCCCGTTATCGCAAAACTGGCAATTATATACCTTATACCTCGACTGCATGTCCTGTTTTAAAACAAGGAAGTTGCATTAACAAATTTCCCGTATCTTCACTGCCATTCCGTCATGCTCTTAGTTTTGCGGTCAATTTCCAAAAACGTTTATCGAGAACCCACAAAAAATATGTGTTGTTGCATTTTTTAATGCTTTTATTAAAATTAATTTATTAAAACTTAAAATATAAGGTTATCACAGATATAAGATTTATCTAAATTCCATACGCTAGACTCACCTGCAGTCTTGAAACAGAAATGGCTAGCTGTACAAATCCCATTTACAGGGAGAGAGCTGACAGCCTGTGAAACAGACAACTATTCTGCAGAAACGGATAAATCTTGTCACTCAAAGGGAAGAAGTTTAAGAGAAATTGCAGAGAAAGGTTAAATCCCGCAACAAATTCCAACCTCAGCCGTTCAGGTTGATAAATCGTTAATGCAGAAAGCAAAGCGTCATAAAGAACAAAGATTACAAAGCTTTGATCAGGTAACGAAACCGAGGTCAAATTCAGAACCTTGTGCATCACACTATTGGAACCAAGGAAATACTTATCATATTATAAGGAAGAAAAAGTAAAGCTAGGAATTCGAAACCCAGAAGAACAAACGCAAAACTGAGAAAGTAGGGGCTAGCAATGCCCCAAGCCGACTTATATTCGATTAAAGTAATATTAATTTTACAAAATAAACGGGTAAAAAGCCTCTACACATATACCTGCACTTTTCTTAACTTTCATTTTAAAACATCGAAGTTTTCTTCATAATATAAGATTCCTTAGGAAAAAAAAAATCAAATAGCGTGAGGCTCATGGACTTTCAAAAAAGACATAACGTAAAAAAGCATAAAAAATTGTGTAAAAAAGACAAGTGTTAATTTGTGTGGTAATTTTGAATGAAGGCCTTTCCGTACTTGTTGTTGTATAGCTTAAGAGAATTTTATGGCCTGTTGATCAGCGGTTATTTTTAAATTTTACTCTTCGTATTCGGAGGAAATAAAAAGTTTGAATTGAATTGAATTTAGAAAGCGGTTCCCAGAGAGAAACGAAACGGATCTAAGTGATGTCACAGCTTCCTATTCAATAATATTATTTTCAGAATAAAGTAAAACTTTGGTGCGGAAACCAACAAAAATGACATCATGTTTATTACAGTAATTAATAGTTGTCTCGTAACTTTTGATGGGTTTAGTCAAACTAAATAAATTATACATGTTCAGAATCAGAATTAGAAGAGAATTCGTTCGATATTTAGATTAAAAAAAAAACTTTTTTGGGAGGGTGTTAATGAAAAAACATGAGGGAGAGTACACCAATGAAATAGGATCACTGGAAGCTGGCAAATTTAGAGTGACCTAAATCACTACTGGTCTCTCGTTGTTAAGTAGATGTAATACATCTATTGATATTTGACCTTGTGGGTTAGCACCTTAAGTCGAATATTAGAAAAAAATTGACAGGACTTAAAGTTTATAATAATGAAAAATTTGGCAAGGATTTACATTACTATGTACAAATTTGCTTAAATTTATGATAAATAGTTATAGCCTAAGGCAATACATTTTTTATTAGTTACAAAACATAAAAGGAAAAAAAATTAAACGCAATATTTAAGCGCTCTAAAGATTAAGGGAAAACTTAGAATAATTTTAGAAAACCAAAAAATGCTAGGTAAAAGAAACCAAATGCAATATAAAAATAAGCTCTAACGTAAAACTTACCAGCAGAAATGGCCAACGACAAAATCTCTTAAAAAAGAGCCAAAAATTTGACACAAAACAGAGAATTTTACCAAAAAGACGATAGAACATAAAACATAGGAAAATAAAGGATAATATAGAAAATAAGAGAATGATAGAACATAGGAAAATGAACAGAAATTCACTTCATGTAATTTTTTCAGATTAGAAGTTACCAAGAAACCGCATACAGAGGCCAAATACATGCAAACCTATTTTGCTTGCCAAAAAATAATAGTTTTCCCTCTCCTTAGCAAATACATTTGTAATTAAATCTAGAATAAAATTTGCAACCAGTACATCGTAAAAATTGCATTTTTATAGGACAAATAAAGGCTAGAAAAATGTAGTGCAAAATTTAATTGAAAGTGCTCTAAGAATCAACTAGGAAATATAGTGCTTCTGGAACGCTAAATATAGGCTGTTGGACAAAAAAAATTTGATAAATTTGGGAAAAAATCATTATTCTTAAGGATATCCAAACCCCCACCCCTTAAACGTGGAGATATATTTTTGTTTGAAAAATCTGGCAAATAATACAGGAGACAAATAAAAATAGGATTAGAAACGGCCTATTGTACTGACAAAGGATATTTTCTGCTGAAAAAGACTTGAAAAACCCATTAGGCTTCACTGAATTAAAAAAAGCAAAATAGAAGAAAAAGATGGTTAATTTTGGAAATATAAGCCGTGGCTAGTAATAAATTTTGTGTTAGTCAGGCAAATATGTAAGTAAGGACTGTAAGTAAGGAGCGACCCGGATCAATGGTAACCGAAACTCTAAAAAACGGAATTTTGATACCAATAGATGCATCAAAAGAATGAAATTTTAATTCTAATTTCAAATAAATAAGTTTCATCAAGTTTAATCTTACCCATAAAAAGTTACGCACCTGAAAAAATTTGGCTGATTTTAGATAAAAAGGGGGAAAGACCCCCTAAACGTTATAGAAACTTCAATCACACCATCATATTTAGCGTATCAGAGAACCCTACTGTAGAGGTTTAAAGCACCTATCTACAAAAATGTGGAACTTAGCATTTTTTGCCAGAAGAAAGATCACGGATGCGTGTCTATTTGTTTTTTTCCCAGGGGTGATCGTATCGACCCAGTGGTCCTAGAATATCGTAGGAGGGCTCATTGGAACGAAAATTAAAAGTTCTAGTGCTCTTTTCAAGTGACCAAAAAAATTGAGGGAAAGTAGGTCCCCTCCCACACTCATTTTTTTTTCAAAATTCACCAGATCAAAATTTTGAGATGACCATTTTTTTCAACGTCGTTCAAAGTTCTGGAAATTATGTCTTTGAGGGTGACAAACCTCCCCCCCCCCTCCCTCCTCCGGAGACCATCAGGATAATGGTTGAAAGTTATACCCTGGGGGCATATAAGGTTCTTAAAGAGATTGTTGTCGTAAAAACTTCAAAAAAGGCTCATTCGATTAGAAATTTAAAGGGCTAGTGTCGTTTTTAATAGTTGAAAGTTATTGGAGGGCAACTAACGCCATTCTCACGCTCACCTTTTCCCCAAAGACATGAAATCAATATTTTGAGTCCATTTTGTTCAACGTAGTTTAAACTTTTGGAAATTAAGTTTTTGAGAATGATACCCCCCTCAGAGCCATCAGGTCAAGGTTTTTTAAGTTATGGCCTAGGGGAATATAAGGTTTTATTAGAAAGGGTCATCATAGAAACTACAAAAAGGCTTATTTGATTAGAAATTGAAAGGGCTAGTGCCCCTTTTAGTAGTCAAAAGTAATTGGAGGGCAACTAACCCTCCTCTCATGCCCACTATTTCCCCAAACACATTCAATCGAAATTTTGAGATAGCCATTTGTTCAACGTAGTTTATCTGAAAATTTAGTATTTTGAGATGACATCCCCCAACCCTCAACAACCATCAGGGCAGGGTTTCTAAGTTATGTCCTGGAGGCATATAGGGTTCTTATAGAAATCGTTGTCATAGAAATTTAAAAAAGGGCTCATTCGTTTGGAAATTGAAAGGACTGGTGCCTTTTTGAAGATTCGAAAGTGATTGGAGGTCAACTAACCCCTCTCTCACGCCCACTATTTCCTCAAACATATCCAGTTAGTTGAAAGTTCTGGAAATACCCCCCACAGCCCTCAGGGCAAGGGTTGTAAGTTATGAAAGAAAGTATTGTTGTAGAAACTGCAAAAAGTACTTATTCTATTGAAAATTAAAAGGGCTAATTCCCTTTTTAATAGTTAAAAGTGATCGGGGGCAAATGCCCCCCTCACCCATCATGCTCCCAAACACTTCCAATCAACATTTTCATTTAACCATATTGTTGACCGTAGTTGGCGGGTTTGGTAATTATGTCTTTAAAAATGACAACCCCCCTCACACCCCTCAGGGCAAGGGTTGTAATTTTTGCCCTGGGGGTATATAAGGTTTTTATGGATAGCGTTCTCGTAGAAATTTCAAAAAGTGCTCATTCATTTCGACATTGAGAGGGCTGGTGCTGCTATTAATAGTCAAAAGTGATTAAAAGGCAACGATTTCTATATAAACCTTATATGGCCCGAGGGCATAAATTAAAACCCCTACCCTGAGGGTTTTGTGGGGGTTATCATCCACAAAGACCTTATTTCCAGAAGTTTCAACTACTTTGAAAAATTGCTATCTCAAAATTTTGGTTGGATGTGTTTGGTGGTGGGTTTAAGACTGGGGTTAGCTGTCCTCCAATCACTCTCTTCTATTACAATGGGCACTAGCCCTTTTAATTTCCGATCGAATAAGCCCTTTTTGAATTTTCTACGACATCCATTTCTATATAAACTTTATATATCCCCAGGGCATAATTTATAGCCCTTGCCCTTGGGGCAGTTGGGGGGGGGGTTGTCCTCAGACACGTATTTTCCAGAAATTTCAACTATGTTGAAAAAAATGGCTATCTCAAAATTTTGATTTGATGTGTTTGGAAAAATGGTGGGCATGAGAGGGGGGATAATTTTCCTCGAATCACTTTCGACTTTTAAAAAGGAGACAAGCCCTTTCAATTTCACATTGAGTGGGCCCTTTTTAAAGTTTCTATGACAACGCTATCTATAAGAACCTTAAATGGCCCCAGGGCATAACTTACAACCCTTGCCAGGAGCGGTTTGGGGGTTATTCATCTGCAAAGATATAATATCCAGAACTTTCAACAACGTTGAACAAAATGGTTATCTCTATATTTTGAATGGGTGTGTTTTGGGAAATAGTAGGCGTAAGAGGGGGGTTAGTTACCCTCCAATTACTTTCGAATATTAAAAAGAACACTAGCCCTTTCAATTTCCAATCGAATGAGCTTTTTTTGAAGTTTTTACAAAATTATTTTCTACAAGAACCTTATATGCCCCCAAGGCATAACTTACAGCCCTGTTCCTAGGTCTGTGGTGGAGTTTCCTCCTCAAAACATGTTTTCCAGACTTTTAAGGTATGTTGAACCAAATGGCTGTGTCAAAATTTTGATTGGATGTGTTTGGGGAAATGGTAGGCATGGAAGGGGTGTTGGTTTTTTTCCAATTACTTTAGGCTATTTAAAAGGGCACAAGCCCTTCAAATTTCCAATCGAATGAGCCATTTTTGAAGTTTCTACGACAGCTCCTTCGATACGAATAACCCTGGTCTAAAAGAAACAAACAAACAAACAAACCCAAAAAATTTAAATTATACATTGGGCCAACATAGTTCTTTCCTTACGCAGCGCTATTGCGCTGCTTATGATTTGAGATGCAAGTAATCTCTTTATATCTTTAATTAACACATAATTATTATCAAAATAGAGTTAATTAATCACACGTGTAGCAGTTTTCCCATTGATCTTAATTTTAGGAAAATGAGCTCTTACAACTTTATTTTCACTTATTTCAGAAAAACAAATTTCATTATTATATTTGTCTTCAAATCTATATCAAATCTAAATCAAATCTATATCCATAGGAAAACTAGTAATCCCTTTAAAGTTGAATTCATTTTCATGGATTTTATATTTAATAGTCTATCAACATTTCTATCATTTGCTGGGTGAAGATAAAAGAGTATTGACACCAGAAAGAATTCACTATCATTATTTTTTATATTAATGCAATATTTTTTTATTTTTTACAAATTCAGGTAGTTCTTTATATGTACCCACCACATAGTTCGAGAATTTTGTCATTCAATAATCAATTTCATCGACTCTTTTAAAGTGTTAACCTGATATGGGTGTATTCTCTAGACCAATGTATGTATGTTCCTGTGATTAATTAAAAAAACTTATTTTACAAAATAGGTTTTTCAAAAAAAAAGTAAAAAACTCCATTAAACCAAAAATGAGCAAAAATAAAATCAAATAATCTTCCAAGCGTGAAACTACCACAAATCAGTATTAATAAATAAATGAAACCCAAAACGAACAGAAATTTCAATAAATAACCGAGTCAAACTCAAAACGAGCAGAAATTAACGTAAGTTGGGCTCAAAACCCCTATGCCTTCCCAAAGCCAGAAAAAAATTTGGACTTTACTAAAAAATATAAATGTTTTTACTTTTAAAACTTTAATAAATCAAATAATATTATCATTTTGAATACTAAATATCAATATATGTAAACTAACTGACAATGCACTTTCATAAAATGAGCATGGATTTTGAACCCTACTCATTTAAATTTCTGCTCGTTTTGAGTTTGACTCGGTTATTTATAGTAATTTCTGTTCGTTTTCGGTTTCATTTATTTATCGATGCTGATTTGTGGTAGTTTAACGCTTGGTACATTATTTGCTTTTATTTTTGCTCATTTCTGAATTAATAGAGCTCTTTACGTTTCTTTGAAAAATTTATTTTATGGAAATAGTTTTCTTAATTAATTTCTGTTCGTTTTATATTGATATAGTCTTTTCAGGAAAAAGAAAATAATTCTTTAAATCTTTCTGTTTTTTGAAATACTTTATAGTTTGGCCTGCTATTTGTATGCCGGAGAATTTTTTTTAGCAATTTTTAACAAAAGACGCCCTTTTAAAAATCTGGACACAAATAGTAGTGTTTAATTTAGTTTCATACCTCCTCTAGTTCACCTGAAATAGAAAACTTGATACCATTCGCAAAAAAAATCTGTTTACTTTCTTTGATAGCTTGGATACACTTACGCTATTTTGATTTGGTTAAATTTTAAGAGCAGAAGTAGCCCCGAAACTTTGAGCATAATACTCTCGGCTGTTATTGGGATACTGATGAGATGCCTTATTGGGAATTAGCATTAACACCGTGCATTTTGATCTAATCTTAAGGCAACATTTAGTTTTTAAACATAATGGGCAAATTGGAAAGTTGGCCTGGGAGGGGGACTAGTTGCCCTCCAATTATTTTCGACTATAAAAAAGGGCATTAGCTCTTTCTATTTTACAATAGATTGACCCTTTTTAGAAGTTCTTAAGGCAAATCTTTCAATATAAAGTGCCCTGGTCTAAACAAAAAAAGGAAAAAAAATAATACCTTGTACCCACATCGATCTTTACTACTAAAATGCCTTCCAATCAAAGCCTTCCAATCACTTTTGACTATTAAAAAGGGCACTGACCCTTTCAATTTCAACCGAATGAGGCCTTTTTGAGTTTTTATGACAACGCTTTCTATAAACACCTGATATGCTCCAAGGATATTAATTACAACCCTTCCCGTGAGGGCTGCGAGGGGGTTGTCATCCTCAAAGACCTAATTTACAGAATTTTAAATTACGTTAAACAAAATGCCTATCTCAAAATTTTAATGGGATGTGTTTGGGGAAATGGTGGGCGTCAGAGGAGCGTTATTTGCTCTCCAATCACTTTCAACTATTGAAAAAGGCACTAGCCCTTTGAATTTCCAATCGAATGGGCCCTTTTGAAGTTTCTACGACAACGCTTTCAATACAAACCTTAAATGCCCTTGGGGCTTAACTTACAATCCTTGCCCAGGAGGGGGGGGTGGTCATCCTCAAAGACCTAACTTCAAAAACTTTCAACTACGTTGAAGAAAATTGCTATCTCAAAATTTTGATTGGATATGTTTGAGGGAATGGTGGTGTGATAGGGGGGGGGGGGGCTAGTAGACCTCAAATCACTTCTGATTATTTAAAAGGCACTAGGCTTTTCAATTTCCAATTGAATGAGCCCTTTTAAAGTTTTTATTACAACACTTTCTATATAAACCTCATAAGCCCCAGGGCATAACTTACTGCAATTTACCTGAGGGATATGAGGGGGTTTACGTCCTCAAAGACACACATTCTAGACCTTCCAAATACGTTGAACAAAATGGCTATTTAAAAATTTAGATTGAATGTGTTTTGGAAAATAGTGGGCGTGAGAGGAGGGTAACTTGCCATACAATCATTTTTGACTATTAATAAGAGCACAAGCCGTTTCAATTTCCAATCGAATGATTCCTTTTTGAAGTTTCTACGACAAAACTTTCTATAAAAAAAACCTTGCATACCCCTAGGGCATAAATTACGACCCTTGCCCTGAGGGCTCTGGGGGGAGTGTCATCCTCAAAAACATAATTTCCAGACTTTTTAACTACGTCGAACAAAATAGCTATCTCAAAATTTTGATTGGATATGTTTGGGGAAATGGTTGGTGTGAGAGGGGTGTTAGTTATCCTTCAATCACTTTCAACTTTTAAAAAGAGCACCAGCCCTTCTGATATCCAATCAAATGAGCCCTTTTTGAAATTTCTACAACATTACTATCTATAAAGACCTTATTCGCCCCCAGGGCATAACTTAAAACCCTTGCCCCGACGGCTCTGAGGGGGTTATCATCCTCAAAGTCATAGTTTCTAAGACTTTTAACTACGTTGAAAAAAATGGCTATCTAAAAATTTCGATTGGATGTGTTTGAGAAAAAGGTAGGCGTAAGAGGGGGGTTAGTTTCCCTAAATCACTTTTGACTATTAAAAAGGGCACTAGCCCTTTGAATTTCCAATTGAATGAAGCCTTTTTCAAGTTTCAACGACAAAGCTTTCAATAAAAATCTGTTTTGCCCCAAGGCCATAACTTAAAACCCTTACCCTGAGGGGAGCGGAGAAGTTTCATTCTCAAAGATGAACAAAATGGCTATCTCAAAATTTTGATTGGATGTGTTTGAATAAATGGTGGGCGTTGAAGCGGTGTTAGTTGCCTTTCAATCCCTTTCAACTACTAAAAAGGGCACAAGCCCTTTTCAATTTTCAATCAACTGAGCCCTTTTGTAGTTTGTACGACAACACTTTCTATAAAAACCTTATATGCCCCCAGGGTATAACTTACAACCCTTGCTCTGAGGGCTGTAGGGGGTTGATATACTCAAAAACCTAATTTCCAGAACTTTCAACTACGTCGAATAAAATGGCTATCATAAAATTTTGATTGGATGTGTTTGGGGAAAGGATTGGCGTGAAAGAGGGGTTAGTTGCCCTCCAATCACTTTCGACTAATAAAAAGGGCACTAGCCCTTTGAATTTCCAATCAAACGAGCCTTTTTGAAATTTCTTCGACAACGCTTTCTATAAAAACCTTATATGCCTCCAGGGAATAACTTACAACCTTTGCCCTGAGGACTATGAGGGAGTGTTCTCCTCAGAAACATAATTTCCATCTGGAAATCAACTACGCTGAACAAAATGGCCACCTCAGAATTTTGATTGGATGTGATTGGGGAAACGGTGGACGTGGAAGGGGTGTTAGTTGCCTTCCGATTACTTTCGACTATTAAAAAGGGAACAAGCCACTCCAATTTCCAATCAAATAGGCTCTTTTCGAAGTATTTACGACAACTCCTTTGATGCGAACTGCCCTGGTCTAAGACCAAGAAAAAAAAAACATTGCGACAACATCGTTCTTTACTTAGGTAGCGGTATTGCTCTGCCTATGATTACTTTTTAGATGGTATTGTTCAAAGTCACTATTTACATTAAAAATCCAGGAATAGCTATGATAATGAATAGGTTCGAGTTCTTCATTATCCCTCTGCGAATAAAGTATTAAACGTGTTGTAAATTGTACTCTGTAACTCCCTTTTTCATTTATTCTATTTTTTAAATATTTAATAACAGAGTAAAAAAAATGATCCAAAATCAGTCTTATTTGGATTCATTGAATTATTAACCGTAAGGGAATGTTTTCTAATTCATTGAATACTTGAATTATCATCACATTCTTCTTCTTTAAATATATACTATGGGATATCTGGAACTGCTTTTAGTTTTTTCTTATTTATAAATAAATTCAAAATACAAATATTCCTATCCTTTTCAACACTTTCTCTACCAGTTACATCTCGAATGAACTGTCAATTTTTATCAACATCCTTTTTATTTATTTCTATTTGATTGTTAAAAAAAACTTTTTACTTTATTCTTCACTTCATTATATTTTCTAGCAGTTAAAATCTGCTTTGATTAAGAAAATTCTAAATTCTGTAGTCTCTTTTTTTATACATTGTTAAATCGGAAGTTTTAGATCTGAAATACTTTTATTTTCTTATTTGATTTAATTTTCTGATTTTACTTTTAATTCAGGTTCAATATTGTAGTGATAATTTTTTTTTGTCTTTTTTTCTTTTTACATTTCGTGACTATTGAATACAGTGGTCGCACATTGATATTTTATTATTAATATGATCATTGATGGTATTGTGTAATTTAGATTTTTTGCCAATAATTTTTAAATTAAGATCTTTGGTAAATGTCCGCAAATCATTAATTCTATAATACAGTAATCGATTCTTTATCTTGACAAATTTGGATTTTTGTTGAAAACAACTTTTAGTCACTTCTGCAATGTCAGCCTTTTATTAGGAGCAGATTTTATTTAAAAAATTTAAAATCTTTAAAATAGTCAAGCCTTGAGGAATTTTTGAGACTTTTTTGAAAACGTGTAAATCTGTTAGTGTTTATTATTATGTTTAATAACTCAAATTTACTTAATAATTTAAAGCTGTAATAAATGGAGACTTATTGTTTGCAATGTTAAAAGGCTACTGCAACCGAGTCTTGAACTTGGGCAGTTTAAAAAGGAAACGAAGTGCCAATGATTAAAGATATTTGTAAATTTTTGGGTTGCAAGAAAAGTCGTTTTTATAAAAGGAAGCAATGAGCAAAAACCCTTGATAAAAAGAAAAAGTATTTGTACTCACAAGAGTAACGTAGAAAATGGATTTTTAAAACTCTATTATTCAAACTTTCCAGGGATTGATGATTAACATAAAAATTAAAAGAACATGGTTTTCATGTATCCAAAACTAATATCAAAGAACTGTTACAAAATCAAAATAGTTATTCTTTACACAATCCAGCTTATTATACATTTGAAAGAAGACATGTTTACATTCATAATGTCGATGATCAGTGCCAAATATATCGGATGAAGTTAGAAATTAAGGTATTAACCTGCTCGACCTATTTTTCAAAAATAAATTATCAGAAGCAACGCTATAGTGTAGCCTTTAGTAAAGGCCATACGGATCCAGTGTTTTATTATTTATTTATTATTTTTTTTTCTCAGAGGCACTTTTTATGGAAGGGGTCGTCGTAAAAACTTCAAAGGGGGCTCATTTGCTTGGAAATCGAGAGTTCTAGTGCCCTTTTTAAGGGTCAAAAGTGATTAGAAGGCAACGAATACCCCTTCCACTCCCACCATTACCCCAAACACATCCAATCAAAATTTTGAGATTGTCATTTTCTTCTATGTAGTTGATTTCCAAATAGAAATTATATTTTTGAGGAGGATCCTCCCCCCCCCCAGTCCTCAGGGCAAGGGTTGTAAGTTATGACTTGGGGGCACATAAGCTTTTTATAGAAAGTTTTGTCATAGAAACTTCAAAAAGGGCTCATTCGATTGGACATTCAAAGAGCTAGTGTCCTTTTTAATAGTCGAAAGTGATTAAAGGGCAACTAACCTCCCTCTCACGTCCACCTTTTCCCCAGACACATCCAATCAAAATTTTGAGATTTTCTTCAACGTGGTTGAAAATTCCGGAAATTATGTCTTTGAGGATGACATCCCCCCACGCCCCCCTAACGAAAAAAACTATATATATGTAAGCTCTTCACAAGAGCATGTAGGCAATATTGCAGGCTGCGTAGTGCTATCATAGGAACTTTTAATACAGCCCATTCGATTGGAAATTAAAAGGTCTAGCTCCCCTTTAATTGGCAAAATTGACTTGTGGGAAAGTTTTTCTCTTCCCAAGGCCATCATTTCTCAAGACACATCCAATCGAAATTTTGAGGTAGTCATTTTTTAAGCATAGTTTACGGGTCCATTAACCATGTCTCTGGAGATGTCAGCACCCCAAAGCCCTTTGAAAAAGAGTGGTATGTCCGATAGCTCTGCAACGCCTATAGTTTACTTATAGCATATTTTTGAGGAAATAGGGCATATTTAAAATTTGTTGTTGAAAAAGATAAAATAAAATAAAATGAAGTTTTTTTAGAGCGTTATAGGGAGTTTGGAACTAAGTCAAAACAAGTTATTTTCATACAGGTTGTCAAAACAGGGAAAGTTAGGACTGAGTAAGTATATTAAGTTAGAACTGTAAAAGAATGATCAATGAACAAGGAAATATTGAGGGAGATGTGTGTTTAACCAAAAAGCACTATGTGCAGGACATAAATAATGTGACTATTAATACTATTACGACCACTTTTTCTACTGAGGTCAAGGATATTTAGGTGAAAATTTCTGGGACTATTTAGGAAGATGTTGAAGTAAACTAAGACACATTGTGTGCATTAAGGTAGCCAAAAAAATTTATAAGCAATTTTTCAGGAAAAGTTTATAATATTAAATTGAAACTTTGAGGGAGTGTCAAAGTTACGTTGAAATTACGAAAAGGCACTCAAAGTGTACTGCTGCTACAACTACTACTGTTGATTTTGCTAGTATTACTACTACTAGTACTAAAACTATTTTTACTGAGGCTAAGGGCAGACTTTGAAATTTTAGGAAATATTTAAGGGGACCTTAAACTGTATAAAAAATTCTGTGTTTTCAAGCAGGTTGCAAAAATTTCGTATCAGGTGTATCCCAGGATAGCCTTGGGTGTTAATATTGATGTCTCAGTACATTTTTAGGGGGAAGTTGAACTATGTAAAATATAGCATGTACACATCACTACAACAACTGAGACTATTACTAATATTGCTACTACAGCCACTAATGATGCTATTGCTATTTAAACTAAAATTACTGATTCAACTGCTAACACTAAAAAGACTCCTGCTGCTTTAACCACTCTTATCACAACTATTATGAGTTCCACTTTTTTTTAAGGGTATTACATTGGAACTCTCAGTAAATTTTAAACAGGATAGTGATCTACATTGAAAGTGGCTATGTGGATGCGAGTTCCTAGAAAGCCGTAACAGCTATTTCTCAGGATCAACTTAGAGCATTTAGTTTAAACTTTCAAAGCTGGTTAAGACTTAGATAAAATCAAAAGTTAATAGACATAAACTACTCTTAATACATCTACTAGTCCTAAGCACAAAGGTCAATTTTAATATCATTTACAATTCTACAAGAAAGACACTCTGACCAGTAATAAAAATAACCTTTCTTAATTAGCTATCCTGGCTGTCTGCAGAAGGAAAATAGCAGTTAAATTAAACCTGGTGATCTTACTTTTGTAAAACAATGACAAAGAAAAAAATGGCAAAGAAAAAAAGTTTTCCAAAATAGAACTCAAAACTCATCCAAAACCTTATCCTTATCTTTTTTTGCTTTGCTTTTTGGTTTTCCTTTCAAATATTTTGAATCAAAGTTTTGTCCTGCACAGATAATTCAATTTTATTAATATCACAACAATAATATCAGCCACCTTTTTATCGTTGGCGTTTGGCCAATCTGTAACTGTTGTCCAAACATACCAAGCAATAATCCCTCTTCAAGGGAAGTTGGCCGTAAAGTGTAAATAATTAATTTTGCAAACTTGCAGGGAAAATGAGGCAATTTCTGACTAGATCCAGTAACATGCCAAGTCCTGAATGGATCCATAAGCAATGTAATTCTTGTTTTGAGGGAAAACCACCTAATTCTAGAATCGATACAAAAATCTTCCTCAAGATTTAGCTTAAGAAAAATCATGGCCATAATTAAAAAAAAAAATTGTCGATGGTTCAATGCAAAAACTTGACCAAGTTCAAAGACCCTGATTTGGTTGTGATTTGGTAATAATTGAGATGTGCCTAACTCAGTTTAAAAATTAGAGATAAGGTGCTTTTTCCATTCTGACTCAAATGATATTAATTTATTTCCAAAAGGTTAAAGGTGTCAATTTATTGAAATCAGAATTTTAAAACAGATTTTTATTGTTTTTACTCAACCCGAAAAATGAATCAAAGATTCATTGCCCGGCACCAGACAATTTCTATTGGTGCTTTTCATAGCATTGAAAAGAGCTTAGAATGTCACCCAAGATCATGAGTCTTAATAGTCACTATATATTTCAACTTTTAATATTTATATTAAAAATCCTGTAGCAAATATTATTTAACAATTCATATATATTAACAATGGAAAACTTGCAAAATTTACAGCTTTTGCCCTAAAGATTTTGGTTATGTACTTTAACTGTCCAAAAGTATAGATAACAAGCTATTTTGACCAATATGGACGTCAGCAAGAATTTATATTCTCAGCAAATGAGATGCAATTTAGGAGAGGAAATCTAAAGGTGATGGAGTGGGAAATGGGAGGCTCTTTCACCTTTAACTACTTTTCACTCTAAAACTTAGTAATTAAAATTTTATTTCATTTGAACTAGACCACTGGGTATTACTATCATTCTTTGATACACTCATCCCTGGAAAGGAAATTTTACAAAGAGGCTATTTCATTTCCATACTCAGAAAAAACAACTAAACTACCAGGAATAACAAATCACTTGGGATAACCAAATAGTTAAACTAAATGAGAAACCATAGAATCAACAGTAAAAATATTCCATAGTGCTAATGTAACCAAGATCCATAATGATAAATATTACTGAATTAAAAACATTGACTGTAGATCGCCCAAATAATATATATTAATATTCATTTTTTAAAGTAAGATTTGAATATATTATCTTTATAAAATAAGGTTATAAAGAGAAAGATTCAGAAATACGAAAATTACATGAACAAAATTTTAATTGTGAGTAAGAAAATAGGAAATGGGAAAAAAATTGAGGAGAATAATGGTAAAAAATAACCCATTTGAAAATTTTGAGACGAAAATTGTAATACATGGATATCTTTGAGATAAAAATTAATAAAACAAAATTACGTAAAAAAAATTGAAAAGTCGAAAAAGCATGAATTAAAAGAGTAAAAATACAAACAGATGTACAAGAACAAAACAGAAAATTCTGAACAAACTTATAATGAAAACAGAAAATATCAAATTTTGTGAATAAATGAAAACATTTAAATAAAAACCTTTAGTTCACGCTTGAATATATCCATAAAAGAAAATGCTAAAGACTTTTAATGTGTATGATATATGAGGCATTTTTAGTCTATAGAGGAAACTGTCGATTTCAAATTTAAAGTAGAAATATATATGTATATAGGATATGTTAAAAGTTAAATTTTTTTTTGAGTTTGCTGGAGCAAAATAAAACAAAAGAAATATTATTTTTTATCATAATAGACATTTTCCTGAAGATAATGGCCATCAAATGGTAATAATTAGGAGCAAGATATATATGTTTAAAAGCTAGCTATAATTTTTTTTTCATTTTACATATGCCAGAATCCTCACCTTATTGTACCTTTCTCTTCTTTCATTATTTTTCATTTCACCAAACCAATTGACCAAACCAAGAGAAGCTGGTTGTTTGATATCCATCATGTTTGTCATAAGAAGGTATTTTAATGCTAAGAAATCCTAAAAGAAGTAGTCACAATTCCTCTCTCATTGTGGGAGGTATTTTAACCTTAAGGGTTTCAGCCCGTATTTATGTTTTTAACTGCAAAAGCTGGACTGGGACAACGGAGAGCCTAGAAAAATTGCAAAAAACAGGTTGATACTAAATACGGCAGGGAAAATATTGATGAATTTGAATATCTCTCAAAAGATTTAGTAGGGAGGAAGGCAATTTCCTGTTAAATAATTAGAAACTTCTCATAAGCAAGTAAAAATAGCACAAAGGTAACAAATAATCACTTAACACCTATTGTAATCTATCCAAAGCCACAAAATCAGGAAACGAAACACCAAGATACATTAAAGAAGCCTAAGATGGCAGGAATCACTAAACAGAATATGAAAAATAAGTAACTTTTGAAAAAAGTTAAAAAAGAGAAAATAAAGAAAGCGAAAATCGTTATAAGCTTCAATTACATGAACAAAATTTAAACACGGAGCCATGTGATTACATTATTCGAGATGCGAGACGGGGTTACAGGGTGACATGCCGACTTATAGAAACCTCAATGGTGTCCGTAACAAACTGATACAGCGAGACAAGAAACTGTTTGTGGAAAGGAAGGCAAATGAACTGGAGTTTGCAGCCAAGAAAGGTGAAGTTGGCAGTCTGTACAAGCACCTCCGTGATCTCACAGATGACAAAGAACCCTCGGTTTCATCTGTTATCTCCGATAACGGCCAGCCACTTAGTTACGAAGCTTCCCAGGTCAGCCGATGAACTGACCACTTCTTAGGCCTTCTCAATGCAGAAGCTATAGCGCAGACAGACCAGGAGCTCACCAGCCTAGCCACCAACACTCAGGAACTGCTGAAAAATGACTCAGAAACTCCACTAAGCAGTAAAATGCTTGAATTACAAAAAATTGGCAGGCATATGCGGGATATCTACTGAGCTCTTGAAGTATGCCAGATTGGATATGCTGCTTTGGCTCCAGATGCTGTTCTCTTTAGTTTGGTGCACTAAATAGATCCTAAAATACTGGTGAGCTGGCATAATCCTGCCCCTCTGGAACAGAAACGGGAGCAAAAGAATCTGTTCTAAATACCGAGATGTAACGCTTCTTTAAGTGCCTGGAAAGCTATTTGCTATGACCCTGCTGTATAGATGTATGAATTTCCTCCAAAGAAAGAGGAGAGTCCAGCAGGCCATGTTTATGCCCAGGAGTTCCACTGTAGAGCATATCTGTACTATGCACTAGCTAATTGAGAAGACAAGTTAATTCGGGAGGAAAGCATACCTAGCCTTTGTTGACTTCATGGCTGCGTTCGACTCTGTGGAGCCCAACTCACTATGACTAATGCTTCGATCTAATGGGATGCCTGAAAAATAGTGCAAGCTTTTTGAGAAGCTCTAAGAAAAGACGGAGAGCTGCATTCAATTCAATGGCAGACGGAGCAAGACATTTGGTATCAAACAGGTGTCAGCCAAGGGTGGGCTACCGCCCCTGAACTTTTCAACTGCATCATGGACTATGCCATGACTCGAACTACGAATCTCCCTCCCTTCGGTCCTCAGTTTGGGAATCGGGTTCAGGTGGATTCCAAATTCTCAGTTGATCTTTCTCTTTATTGCCGGCTCAATTGACCAATTGATTGATGCACTGAAAGTCTTACAGGAAGAGGCAGCAAAAGTGGGCCTGGAAATAGACTGGCTAAAAACTAAGATAATGGCAATTGAGCCCAAAGCCCTGTCCCGCCCCCCAAGAACATAACTGTCTGAGGTGCTCCTGTTGAAGTTGTAAGAAACTTAACTTATCTTGGTTCCGTGCTGTCCCGTTATAGCTCCATAAATGAGGAGGTACGCAGTCGAATGTCAAAAGCCTCGTCTATAATCGGAAGGCTCAAAGCTCTCTGGAGAACGCCACAAATATCTAGGCGCACGAAGATGCGAACTTATAACGCATTCGTAAGCTCAGTCCTTCTCTATTGCAGTAGAATCATGGCCCCTTAAATCAACATCCCTCAATATGATAGATGTCTGCCAGACGAAGCAGTCTCGTCAGATTGAAGGACTTCAGTGGGATGATTTTTTTTTTTTAGCAACTCAAGGTTACTTATGCTCACTTCCTAAGTAACGTTCTCCATCCAGATAACACAGCGCACTCTCAGGTGGTTAAGACACCTTCTACACGTGCCAATGACAACCCCAACCCGAGAGATCAATTATTTCGACCCAAAAGCTTATGGCTCGTCCCACCCGAAGGGCGAACCTCCGACCATATAGAAGGATAGTCTCAATAAATTCCTGGATATAGCAAACATTACTGTCAACGAGGTCCCAATCTTAGCACTAAACCAGTCAGCCTGGAGGAGCAGAGTTGCAACGCTTTTTACGCCACCCCCAACGCAGCAGGAGCCCTAAGTCAAAGTTCAGTCATTTGATTATAAATGAAAAAGGGCAAACATAATTTTGAAAAAACAGAAAAAAACGAACTTGTTTGAACCAAAATGAAAATGGTAGAAGCTTTCCCCTAAAAAAAACGATTATTTAGAACTATTACAAATATGTTGTAAATGATGAAAACTTTGGAGAAAAGTTTTTGAAAACATAAAACTCTAGAAGAATATAAAACTCAAGGAATAAAAAAGCTGAAAATAAGCTAGAAATTATTCAAACACCTAATACGAAGAAAGACCGACAGGAATATCATCTTAAAAGCCTTCTGAAATGAAGTAAAAGGAAGACACTCTAAAAACCCCTTACAACAGACTGTTGGAGAAGGATCTTCCAGAACGAAAAAATTTAGGGTTATAATTTTCAAAAAATGCCAATGTCCCATATCCCACGATAAAACCCAAACCTCTTGAGCAGGATGAAAAAAGTAATAAAAAGCCAAAAATAAACAAAAATATTCAAAAGTTAGAATCACCAAAATATATGGAGAACGGCCTAATTCAAAGAAAGATGAATAGAAGTCCCATCTTAAGACCTATCTGTATTGGTTTGAAAGGAATTTCTCTCTGAAAACCTCTATGGAATAGACTATGGGGAAAAGATCTCACGGGACTAAAAGCGCAGGGTTATGACTTAAGAAAATGCCAAAATGTCTGTATATGCCACAATAAAACAAAGGACTCTTGAAAAAGATAAGAAATAAGGAATAAAAAACTTAAAATAAACTCAAAACATCAAAAAGATAGAATTAAAAAATATAAAGGTAACGGTTTAAGTCAAAAAAAGAAAAACAGGACTCCCTTATCAAAAGCCTTCTTAAAAGAAGTGATACGAAGACCCCCCAAAACTCCCTGTAAAAAAGGTTGCGGGGGAAGGATATTGCAGTACTAGAAGAGTCAGGGTCTTAACTTTTAAAGATACCTATATGTCCGTATGTTCCACGAAAAAACATAACACTCTTGAAAAATGTAAAAATAAAAAATATAAAGCTAAAAAAACACAAAATATTAAAAAGTTAAATTCACAAAATTTAAGGGAAATGTGCTATTGCAAAACAAGACGAACAAAACTGGCGTCTCAACGGCCTTCTGATAAGTAAAAAAGAATCTCCAGCACCCCAAAAATCCACGTTTAAATGACAGGGGGGGAATTATATTATATGACTAGAAAAGTCAGGGTTCTGACTTTCAAAAAATACCAAAATGTCCGTAAACCACACTATAAGATATTAAATTCTTGAAAAAAATAAAAAATAAGAAAAAAACTTAAAAAACCTAAGTTATTAGAACGTTCATATATTTAAAAAACAGTATAATTCAAAAAATAATTAACAGTACTCCCATCTTAAATCCTTCTAAAGCGGAAGGAGAGGAATACCTCTAAAACTCCCAGTAAAATAGACTGTGGGTAAAGGATCTTCCATGAATAGAGAAATTTAGGGTGTGATTTTTAAAAATTGACACTGTGTCCGTAAATTCAATGATAAGACATATAACTCTCAAAAAAAGATAAAAAATATGAAATAAAAATAAACAGAAAATATTCAAAAGTCAGAAGTAAAAAATATAAGGGAAAAGCCTAATTCAAAGAAGGACGAACAGGGCCCGCGTCTCAAAACCAATCTGAAATGAAATTAAAATTACTTCCCCGAAAACCCCAGTGAAACTGACGGGGGAAGGATCTCTCGAGACTTGAAAAGACAGGGTTATGATTTTTTTGAATGACAAATTATCCGTATACTACTACTACTACCTCTATTGCTAACAACTCACCGCAGCACCAAGCAACCCGAGGCCAACACAGCTATGCTCGCTCCTCCTCTATTCAAAACTATTAAAGTCTCCCTCCCTATACCCTCCCAAATAGTTCCCATTTCCCTTATATCTTTCCTTATGACTTTTTCGCACTCCAACCACCGATGACCCGCTTTCCGTTTGAGCCTAGACGGTTGGCCAAAAAGGAAAACCTTCCGTAATCCCTCATCCTTAATTCGCAGAACGGACCCTAGCCATTTCAATCTTTCTTTCATTAATTCCTTAGAAAGTGGAAATAAATCAAACTTTATTTACTTACCGTTTGAAAAATGATCAGTCAGCACGGTACCCAAAACATTCCGTAGGTAATTTTTCTGGATAACATCTAGCAAATCATCATCTGCTTTTCAGAGTACTCATGCATCAGAATCACATTTGACCACAATCATCACTGCGGCTTCCTATATTCCAATATTAGTTCGTAGACTTTTTGGCCTATTCTTCCAAACTTTTTTTAATGTGGAAAAAACACCCTAAGCCTTCCACTTTTAACATCTTGCCTATTCCAACCGTATTTACAAACAATACAACTCAGGTAAGTGAAGCTCTCCGCGTGGTCAATCTTTTCGTTATCCACCGTCAAGGACACCCAAAATGTCTGCATATCCAACGTTAAAACTTAAAACTCTTGAAAAAGATAGAAATTCACCAGCATAAAGGTTGAAATTAAAATAATATATTCGTAAGAAATTGGAATGTAATAGCAACGACAAGATTTCTCACTGGTAAGTTTGTGAATGAAGGAGAAACTTTGCCAGAAAAAAAAATTAGAAACGTGGTAAACTTGGGCATATGCAGTCTGGAAAGTTTCTAAGATGACACTATGAAAGATGAGTGGAATATTTACTTTAGGGGGTAAGAAAAAGGATAACTGGATAAATGTAGTCTCTTGTAAATTTAATAATACTTAGAACAATATTAACTAGCATTATGTTATCTTTGGTTGTATGTGAAAAAGAAAAAAGAATGGATGATTAAGAGACTTCCTTTTGTAGAAATGATACAGTTCTGAATAACCAGAGGTATAGTTGTGAGTTTTGCGATGTTATATTGAAGGTTTAAGGAAATTCTTTGCATTGTCGTAAATATATTTTATTCAATTATAGTTGTCTGTTTTTCGACATGATAAAAAATGGCTGTAATGAAAGCAATATTTGCAAAATATATATAACAAATGTTGATTTTGAGAGTATGTCACTGTTAATTGGTTTTATTTACAATGGAAAATATAGTTGGGAAGTAGATAATTTTTTTATATATTTTTGTTCAGAAAAATATGAGATTGAGAAACTTTACAAATTTTGTTTCTATCAAAGTATGGTTATTTTTACTGCTGATAATTTCTTTGTCGAAGTTT
Organism: Artemia sp. Kazakhstan ARC1039; assembly: GCA_029168905.1. Classification (NCBI taxonomy): domain Eukaryota; kingdom Metazoa; phylum Arthropoda; class Branchiopoda; order Anostraca; family Artemiidae; genus Artemia; species Artemia sp. Kazakhstan ARC1039. Next base: position 32,056 of record JAQQPU010002407.1, on the reverse strand, counting down.
TAGATATGAGACTAAAAACTGTATAGTCCATGTGTAGAATCATTATGAAAAATGTTGAAAATATACATGTAGCATAGTTTTCCGAACTTTATTTTTTTTATATGCTGCATACGGATCTTCATATCTCTTATATGTGCATAATTTGGAGAAATTTGTCTTTTACTGAAACTTGGTGTAGTTGATTACCAAGAGAATCAAAACTGTATATGATAAAATATTGAACTCAGGGCTAGTACTAGATTTTCAAGAACCTAATAAGTCATTATTTAGTTCTGTTCACTATTTAAGGATTCTTTATGCATAATTATGCTTTGCTAAGTCTATTTTGTGTTTTTAGTAAAAAGCTAATTTTCTATAAATCTAAAAACATGGGTGAGTGTCTCAGTTACAAAATATAATATAAACTACGAAGCAGTATTAATTTTTTATATTGATTAATATCTTTGCTGTTTATTTTTTTTATTTAAGTAAAGAGCTCTTTAATGTACTTTCATAATACGTTAGAAACAAATGCTTCCATGTCACTTTGAGTTAAATCCTTATCTGTCTTTCCGGTTATAATTCTTAAGAAATCTTTGATGTTATTTTTGTGAGTTATTTTTAAATCAGTTTTACCCTGAAAATATTTTTCTCTAATGAATATTTCGTCCCCTGGATGCCTTCCACCATTGAATGTACCGTAAGAAATATAACTTTTAGAAAACAAATATTTGTGCAATTTGTCTCTCCATTCTTGTGCCTTCCCGGCTACCTCTATTAAAAACACAGCTATGTCCAGTCTTTCGAAAGGAATGTTTTCTAAAATTTCTAGCTCGACACCTTCCACATCTAGAATAAACAAGTCAATTTTTGTCATGTTGATTGCTAATAGCATGGAATAGACAGGCACGCACTGAACCTGAACCATATCTTCTTCTGTTTGTTTTTGCAAAGGTAGAAATTCTGTTAAGAATTGCTCATTAGGAATCTGACCAATTGCAGGATTGACCACTAAAAAAAAACAAAAAAAAAACACATAATTAATATTTTGAAGGCTTGAATTTCAATTTTAATACAGACATCTAATTGAGTTATAACATAAAAATATTATTACAGGTATGGTGGTCTGTTTACACTTAGCATGCACTTTAAGCTTCTAAATTTCATAGTTCAAAAGTAAATTTGAGATATTTAGTTAAAATTCAGGGTTTTTAAAGATTTTCATACATTTACAAAAAATTAAGTCAAACTTTAATTAAACTTGAGTGTCTTAAAACAAATAAAGAATTTTACTGGAGTTCTTGTGAATTATCATCAAATAAAATGTTTATATGAGTTAAATGTTTCACATTTAGTATCGAAAGACTATAGTTTATAAACTTGACTTGACTTAACACTCTTGCTCAGCAGGGTCGCCAGCGTAGAGGGAACTGGCTGACAGCGTTGTCAGTCTTCTCCAAGCAGCCTTAACCAGGGCTAAGTATGGGGCATCATTTGGGTCGATGATGCGGTTGAAGAGGCGTTGATTTAAAACATCAGCCCATTTGGTGTGTGGCCTCCCTTGAGGACGCTTCCAGACAAACGAAGGATTGAAGTCCAATATAATCCTTGCAGGGGTAGTTGGCGATAGGCGGATGAAGTGGCCGTACCATCTTAGAGAACGAGCTTCTACTTGGGTGAAGAGATTCACTAACTTGAAGGTCCTCAAGATCTCAATATTGCAAATCTTGTCATACTATCTGAAGCCTTCAAATTGACGCAAGTGTATAGTTTGGATGGCATCGACCTTTTTTAGCTGTGTCTGGGATATTGGCCATGTCTCAAAAGAGTAGAGCATGATGCTTGAGACTGTGGCGTTGTAGATGCGGACTTTTGTAAGGCGACTAACTTACGGTTTTTGGAAGACTGCCCTCAGGAGCCGTCCTAATACAGAGTTTGCCTTGGCTAATCTTGCTGAGATTTTGGCGTCAAGTGTGCCATTTGGTGATATAAGTGATCCGAGATAAGAGAACTGCCTTACCACGTCAATAGCTTGGCCTTTGGTCGCAACAGTTAAGGGTGATACCAATGCGGTCTTTTCTATGGGCATGATCTTCGTTTTCTTAAAATTGATTTGCAGCCCAACTCTGGAGGCAGTGGAAGAGAGAGTCTTGAGTGCAGACTTAAGTTGGTCGAGATTTTCACTAAGGACGGCTATATCGTGGGCAAAGTCAACATCAGACAAAGTCATCACGGCATAATTTATACCAAAAGGGTGGACACGGTGTGTCTCGTTCAAAATGTGGTCGATGACGCAGTTAAACAGCTCAGGTGAAGCAGCGCAACCTTTGCCGTACACCATTTTTGATGGGAAAGTAAGAAGAAAGCTTCCCGTTAACAAGGATGGCGCTTACTGTGCTGCTGTAGAGGTCTTTAAAGAGGCTGATAATCTTTATTTTAAGGCCCACGGTTTTCAGGAATAGCCAAAGGGACTGCCTGTAAACAGTGTCCAAGGCAGATCAAAGTCAATTAAAGCTGTTTAAGTGTTCTTGTTGAATTCCAGTGTCTTCTCAACGATCTGTCTGACCGTATGAATCTGACCAGTTGTCAATCTTCCTGGCATGAATCCAGCTTGTTGGGGGTGGTGCAAAACATGTAAGAAACTAATGGCACGTTTCAACAGGAGCATTGCGAACAGCTTTCCAGGAACAGAGAGTAGGGTTATACCACAGTAGTTGTAGTAGTCCGTCTTGCAGCCCTTGCGCTTAAACACCGGCATGATGATTCCTTTCTTCCAGAGTAACGGTATAACTTCAGTGTGCCAGATTACACTGAACACTATTTGCAGCCAAGGTATCATTGCAGGGCTGCCCGTAGTAAGTAGCTCTGAAGCAATGACACAGGTGCCACCTGATTTATTGTTTTTCATTTTCCTCACTGCCAATTAAATCCCTTCATGAAAAAATTAGGTGCCGTCAGGAGCCAGGGTAACTTTTGCAGCAGCGGCAACAAGCCCTTGGTCAATGCGGTTGATCGGATCTGAGTTTAGAAGCTTATTAAAGTGTTTCTCCAAGAGACCAACCAATTGAGACTGATCGTATATAGTTTCTCCAATCGCTGCTTTCAGACTTGTGGAAGTTATGGCATGTTGGCCAGGCAGCTCACGAAGGATCTTGAATTTAGTACATATATCATTTTTTTGGGCAGCTTACACGAGCTCAACTGCTTCACCCACAATTAATTAAAAAAACTTTTTCCACAAAATAAGTTTTTCAAAGAAAAGTAAAGAGCTCCATTAGACAAAAATGAGCAAAAATAAAATAAAATAATCTACCAAGCTTGAAACTACCGCAAATCAGAATCTATAAATCAATGAAACCCAAACTAACAGAAATTACAATATATAACCGAGTCAAACTCAAAACGAGCAGTACCCTATACCTTCCCAAGACCAGAACATAATTTGCACTTTACTGAAATAATATAAATGTTTTTACTTTTATAACTTTAATAAATCAAATAATATTAACATTTTGATTACTAAATATCAGTATATTTATATTAAACTGACAATACACATTCATTTGTATTTTTTTCATTAAAATGCAAATTATGTTTTGGCCCTGGGAAGGCATAGTGGTTTTAAGCCCAGCTTATGTTAATTTCTACTCGTTTTGAGTTTGACTCGGTTATTTATTGTAATTTCTGTTCGTTTAGGGTTTCATTTATTTATTAATACTGATTTGCGATATTTTCAAGCTTGGTAGATTATTCAATTTTATTTTAGCTCATTTTTTGTTTAATGGAGTTCTTTACTTATCTTTGAAAAACTTATTTTGTGGAAATTTTTTTTAATTAATATCTGTTCGTTTTAAATTGACATACTCTTTTCAGAGAAAAAGAGAATAATACTTTAAATCTTTTCGTTTTTTGAAGACTTTTTAGTTTGGCCTGCTATTTGTATGCTGGAGAAAAATTTTCAGCAATTTTTAACAACATACGACCTTTTAAAAATCTGGACACAAATAGTAGTGTTTAATTTCGTTTCATACCTCCTCTAGTTGACCTGAAATGGAAAACATAATACCATTCGCAGAAAAATTTGCTTACTTTCTTTAATAGCTTGTATATACTTACGCTATTTTGAGCAGAAGCAGCCCCAAAAGTTTGAACATAATACCCTCAGTCGTTCTTGGGATACTGCTGAGATGCCTTATTGGGAAGTAGCATTAACGCAGTGGATTTGATTTAATTTTAAGGCAACATTTAGTTTTTAAACATAAAGGCAAATGGTTGGGTGGGCGTGGGAGGGGGATTAATTGCCCTCCAATCACTTTCGACTATTAGAAAGGGCATCAGTCTTTTCTATTTTCAATCGAAAGAGCCCTTTTTGAAATTTCTACGACAACTCTTTTGATATGAAGATCCCTGGTCTAAACAACAGCAAAAACAACAAAAAATCATACATTATACCCACATCGATCTTTACTATAAAAATTTCAAGCCTTACAATCACTTTCGACTATTAAAAAGGGCAATAGACCTTTCAATTTCCAATGGAATTAGCCTTTTTGAGTTTCTACGACAACGGTTTCTATAAACACCTTATATGCCCCCAGGGCATAAATTACAACCCTTCCCATAAGGGTTCTGAGGGTGGTTTTCATCCTCTAAGACATGATTTCAAGAACTTTCAAGTACATTAAACAAAACGGCTATCTCAAAATTTTCATTGGATGGGTTTAGGAAAATGGTGGGCGTGAGAGGTCGTTAGTCGCTCTCGCATCGTTTTCAACTATTAAAAAAGGCACTATCCCTTTCAATTTCCAATTAAAATGAGCCCTTTTGAAGTTTCTACGACAACGCTTTCAATAAAAACCTTATATGCCCCAGGGTATAACTTACAACCCTTGCCTTTAGGGCTGGGGGAGGGCGGGATTTTCATCCTCAAAGACCCTATTTTCAGAACTTTTACTACGTTGAACAAAATGGCTATATGAAAATTCTGATTGGATGTGTTTGGGGGAATGGTGCACGTGAGAGGGTGGTTAGTTACCTCCCAATCACTTTCGACTTTTCAAAAGGGCACTAGCCCTCTACAATTTCCAATTTAATGAGCCCCTTTTGAAGTTTCTACGACAACGCTTTTAATAGCCTTATATGCCCCCAGAGCATAACTTACAATCTTTTCCCTGGGGTATATGGGGGGTTTGTCATCCTTTAATTCATAATTTCAAGAACTTTCAACTACGTTGAACAAAATGGCTATCTCTAAACTTTGATTGAATGTGTTTGGGGAAATGGTGGGCGTGAGAAGGGGGTCAATTACTCTTCACTCACTTTCGACTATTAAAAAGGGCAATTTAAATTTCCAAACAAATGAGCCCTTTTTGAAATTTCTACAACAACTTTCTATATAAATCTTATAGCCCCTAGGGCATAACTTACACCCCTTGCACTGAGGGTTCTGAGGGGGTTATCATCCTAAAAGACCTTATTTCCAGATCTTTTGACTACGTTGAACAAAATGGATATCTCAAAATTTTATTGAATGTGTTTTGGGAAATGGTGGGCGTGAGAGGGGGGTTACTTACTCTTTAATCACTTTAGACTATTAAAAGGGCTCTAGCCCTTTAAATTTCCAATTGAATGAGCCCTTATTTATGATTTACAACATCGCTTTCTATAAAAACATTACATGTCCCCAGGGCATAATATACAACCCTCGCCCTAAGGGCTGTGAGGAGAAGGTGTTGTCATCCTTAAAGACCTTATTTTCCAAGACTTTCAACTACGTTGAATAAAATGTCTATGTAAAAATTTTGATTCGATGTGTTTGGGGAAAAGCTGGACGTGACAGGGGGCTTAATAGCCCTCAAATCACTTCCGACTATTAAAAAGGGGAGTAGCCCTTTGAATCTCCAATCAAAAGAGTTCTTTTTAAAGTTTCTACGACGAATATTTCAATATAAACTTATATGCCCCCAGGGCTTAACTTATGACCCTTGCCCTGAAGACTGTGGGGGGAGTATCCTGCTCAAAGGTATAATTTCCTGAACTTTAAACTGCGTGAAACAAAATGGCTATCTCAAAATTTTGATTGGATGTGTTTGGGGATAACAGGGCGTGAGAGGGGGGTTAGTTGCCCTCAAATCACTTTAGACTATTAAAAGGGGCACTAGACCTTTGAATTTCCAATCGAATGAGCCCTTTTTAAAGTTTCTACGATAAAGATTTCAATAAAACCTTATATGCCCCCAGGGAATAACTTATAACCTTTGCCTTGTAGACTGTTGGGGGAGTGTCCTGCTCAACAATATAATTTCCTGAACTTTAAACTGCGTGGAACAAAATGACTATCTCAAAATTTTGATTGGATGTGTCTGGGGTAATGATTGGCATGGAAGGGGTGTTAGTTGCCTTTCAATTACTTTCGACAATTAAAAATGGCACTAGCCATTTCAATTTACAATCAAATCAGCCCTTTTTGAAGTTTCTACGACAATGTGTTCTATAAAAACCTTATATGCCCCCAGCCTATAACTTACAACCCTTGCCCTGAGGTATATAGGGGAGTGTCCTCCTCAAAAACATAATTTCTATGTGGAAATTACCTACTCTGAAGAAAATAGCTATCTAAAAATTTTGATTGGATGTGCTTGGGGAAAAGGCTGGCGTGAGAGAGGGGCTAGTTCCCCTCAAATCACTTTCGACTATTAAAAAGAGGACTTGACCTTTGAATTTCTAATTGAATGAGCCCTTTTTCAAGTTTCTACGACAAAGATTTCAATAAAAACTTACGTTCTCCCAGGGCATAACTTATAACCCTTGCCCTGAAGACTGTAGGGGGAGTGTCCTGCTCAAAGGTATAATTTCCTGAACTTTAAACTGCGTGGAACAAAATGGCTCTCAGAATTTTGATTGGATGTGTTTGGGGAAATGGTGGGCGTGGAAGGGCTGTTATTTGCCTTCCAATCACTTTCGACTATTAAAAAGGGCACTAGCTATTTCAATTTCCAATCGAATTAGCCCTTTTTGAAGTTTCTACGATAACTTGTTCTATAAAAACCTTATATGCCCCAAGGGCATAACTTACAACCTTTGCCCTGAGGGCTCTGGGGGGCTTGTCATCCTTAAAGACCTAATTTCCAGAACTTAAAACAACGATGAATAAAATGGCTATCTCAAAATTTTGATTGGATGAGTTTTGGGAAAAGGTGGGCTTTAGAGGGGGGTTATTTGCCATCCAATCACTTTCGACTATTAAAAATAGCACTAGCCCTTTGAATTTCCAATTGAATGAGCCTTTTTTGAAGTTTCTACGACAACACCTTCTAAAAAAAACTTATATGGCCCCAGGACATACTTTACAACCCTTGCCTTGAATGCTGTGGGGGAGTGTCCTCCTCCAAAACCTAATCTCTATTGGGAAATCAACTACGCTGAACAATATGGCTATCTCAAAATTTTGATTGGATGTGTTTCGGAAAATGGTGGGTGTTGAAGGGGTGTTAGTTGCCTTCCAATCACTTTCAACTATTAAAAGGCCTATGATAAAACCTTTTTTGTCCCAGTGAAGCAAGGAGTTGCACAGTTTGTTGACCTGTCTGTAGAGTGTCATATCTCCTCGTAATCTCACTCGCCGTCTCTACTCAATTATTTCAAACGTCTGGTTGCTAATCCACTCTTTCTGCTTTCGGGCTTTCGTGCCCACAACTTCGGTAGCTGCTGTAAGAACATTGTCTTTGAAATCAGTCCATATTGACTCACTATCTGAACACAACTGGAGAACCTGGAAGCGGTTAGAGACTTCAACCGTATACCGCTGACGGACCGAGGGATATTGCTTCAAGAGGTGTCTATCTTCTTGGCTGATGAGGAGTTACTCTTATTAGCCCTCAGCCAGATTTTTATCCTTGCAGAGACGAGTGTCGGCATTGCTGAGCTTGGAACCTTTGTATGAACGGCAGTTCTCGACAGACGAAAGCCACTGTCTTCAAACTATGATGTATCAATCATCTTTTTTGTCCTGCTATAACTGCTGTATCATTTGTTCTTTGCAATGTCTTTTCACACCAACCAGGTGTTTTTCACTGATAGAGCGTGAGCGATGCAGCAACTGAGCAGCCACTCACCATTATCATTCAGAGAGTCAACTGTCAAAGGTCCAACAGAAGTTTCGTACCGACCTATCTCACCATGTCTACTGAGGGCGAGAATCGACGGAAAGCAAGAGAAGATATCTGTTTTTACCTCTTATGCACTGACAATAGATGCCAAAGATGAAGATAAGGATGACTTCTATGCGGTAATGTCCCCCAAGCTCTCCTCCGCACCTCCAGACATCTATTATTAAAACAAAAATCTATTAAAAAATTCAATATTATTAATAAAATCAGATGTATTTTAAACGTGGATGTTCTTATTTCTGAAAACTAAACCCCAACTTTACTAAAAACAAATCAAATATTATTAATAAAATCAGGTGCATCTTAAATGTTGATGTTCTTGTTTCCGAAAACTAAAACCTAATTTTATTAAAAATTAAATATCATTAATAGAATCAGATGTATTTTAAATGGTGATGCTCATGTTTCGGAAAACTAAAACTCAACTTATTTAAAAAATCAAAATCAGATGTTTTATTTCCGAAAACTAAAACCCCAATTCACTAAAAAATCAAATATTAATAATAAAATCAGATGTATAATAATCGAAGATGTTCTTATTTCTGAAGGCAGCTAGCCCCCCCCCCTCACGCCTTCTTTTTCAAAACCCATCAGAGGAAATTTTGAGATAGACATTTTGTTAAAAATAGTTCAAAGGTCGGATAAGAAAAAAATCCGGTGTCAATGAACCCCCCAGGGCACAGGAGAAGGCATTCTAAGTAATGTCCTATGGGTTTGTATAGTTCTTATCGGAGGGATGCTCGTATAAAATTCATAGAGGGCTCATTTGATTGGAAATTGAAAGTTTTAGTTCACTTTTTAAACGTCAGGAGAGTTAAACTAGCCCCTCCCCCACGCTCTTTTTCCCAAAACTCGTCCGCTACAGATTTTGAGATAGCCAGTGTTCTGGAAATTGTTCAATGTTTTGGAAATAAGTTCTTTGCCAGCGTTTTCGTAGAAACTTCAAAAAGGACTCATTAAATTGAGAATTGAGAGGGCTAGTGCCCTCATTAATAGTCAAAGGCGATCAAAGGGCAGATGCCCCCTACGCCCATCATTTCCGAAAACACTTCCGATCAACATTTTGATATAACCATTCTAATGAACGTAGTTGAAGCGTCCGGAAATTATGTTTTTAAGTATGACAACCCTCTCACAACCCTCGGGGCTAAGGTTAAAAGTTATGCCCTGGGAGCAAATAATATTTTTATAGAAAGTTTTGTCATAAAAATTTCGAAAGAGCTTTTTGGATTGGAAATTGAGTGGTCTATTACCCTTTTTAATAGTCAAAAGTAATCAAAGGGAGAGTTTCCCCCCTTCAACGCCCATCATTTCCCCTAACTTTTCTGATTAAAATTTTGATGTTGTCATTTTTTTCAACATAGTTGAAAGGTCTGAAAATTATGTCTTTGAGGATGACAACCCATGCCCCATAGCCCTCAGGAAAAGGGTCGTAAGTTATCCCCTTGGGGCAAATAAGGCTTTTATAGAAAGTTTTGCCATAGAAGCTCCAAAAAGGGTTCATTCGATTGGAAATTGAGAGGACTAGTGCCTGTTTATTTTTATAAATTGATCAGAGGGCAAATTCCCTCCCTTCGACGCCTATCATTTCCCCAAACACTTCCAATCAAAATTTTGATATAACTATTATGTTCAGCTTATCAAAAAGATCTGGAAATCATGTCTTTGAGGATAACAAATCCCCCTAGCCCTCAGGGCAAGAGTTGTAAGTTAAACCCTTGGAACATATAGGGTTTTTATAGAAAGTGTTGTCAAATAAACTTCGGGGGGGAGGGGGACTCATTGGATTGATAATCAGACGCTCTAGTGCTCTTTTTAGGGTCAAAGTGTTCAAGGGGCAGCTACCCTTTTCCCCCTACACACACCTACTATTGTCCCGAGATAGATATTTTGAGATAGCCATTCTATTCAAAATAGTTTAAATATCATTTAACAAGGTTTTTGGGGTTGAAACCAGCCCCAAAAAAGCAGAAATTAAAATAAGTCAAACTCAAAACCGGCAGAAAACAATCGGAGTAGGTTTCTAAACCCTATACTTTCTAAAAGCCAGAATAAAAATTTTTGTACTTTATTGAAGAAAATTCTTTTAAATGTTTTCACTTTTATAACTTTAAGAAATCAAAAATTAATCAAGATTTTAAGGAATAAATATCAGCATATATATTAAACTGACAATGAACAATTTTTTCATTAAGTTTATTTTAAATTTTTTTCAGTAAAGCACAAATTATATTCTGACCTTTAGAAAGCATAGGATTTAGAGGTCTACTCAGATTAATTTGTGCTCGTTTTGAGTTTGACTTATTTTAATTTCTGTTTGTTATGGGTTTTATACTGATTTGTGATAGTTGTATGCTTTGTAGATTATTTGACTTTATTTTTGTTTATTTTTGGTTTAATGGAATTCTTTACTTTTTTTGAAAAACTAATTTTGTGGGAAAAGCTTTTTAATCAATCATAATCAAGAACTGTATTGGCTAAAAAACTTTTAGACCTACAAAACTGCAGTGGCCTGTGACCGTTATTGTTTTCTTTTCCAATACCATATTTACCCAGGCTATGATTCCTTCTATCTCTTGCTCTGGAAAAATGAGCATTAAAATCCCTTAATAATAATACCGTAATTCTACGTATGACTCTGTCTATTTGTTCACTTAGCTGAAAGCAAAATTCATCTGAGTCACTACTATAATCATCAGATGGTTCTGTTCTGGCATATAAAACCATGAATAATACCCCTCACTTCTTATTTATAAAATTGGTTACCACCAATCTATTAGTAATATTTTTTATCTCTATACAAGACTAGACAGCCTTTTTATTCATCAAGAGCTCAACTCCTTACCCAAACTCACCATCCTTCCTTCTTGAGTAACTAAATTCCATAATACCTAATTTTGGTCAAGTTTACCTGAACAGGTGTTGAATAATTTTCATCTAGTTTGGTTTAAATTTACCCGAGGTTGAGAATTACTTTTTCCAGAGCCTGATCATCATGAATAATATTGGTCAAATATCTTATTATATCAGTCGACTAATTTTCAATTAAAATTTTTTAGTTACTGCTAAAACTGACTTTAGTTTCCGATAAAATCCAGAAAATGACGTTATTTTATTTCCTAATATACTGAATTCCTTATTAAACTATCCTTATTAAATGGGAGGTAATGATGCTCGTCTGAAATCTGCTCCCATGCATTCATGGCGCTTGCAAAGCTGACTTCACGTGCCTTTGGATATCTGGCTAACCACCAGAGAACAAAATGTAGCTAGGGACGGTTGGGCTAGCAACCCTCCCGCTGATATTACTTGCTATGAAAGGAACTGGATATACAGCCTCGGATGCCCCATCTACTATCCCAATTGGACCCATGCCTACCCAAGGACGTACCCCTTTGAACATTTTTGACCAAGGTGGCATTAATTTCACCACCTGGAATGTCCTGACGCTGAATCAGCCTGGTTCTAAGCTTCTTTTAAAATGAACTAAGAAGATGCAAAGTGACGATCGCAGAAATAACAAAAACTCACCTTACATGAAGCGGCGAAGAAGATATTGAGGACGGATGAGAAGAGGTCTCGGCAAAATATATCATGGCCGAATCATACAAAAAAGTTGATCTATTTTTTTTTCTAAGAGAATTCTTGGACGCAGGCATCCTTTGAATCTCAAACACAGGTATCAAATTTGTTGCTTTAAGAATTATTGTAATTTTTACATGTTACATTAGACATATTGTATAGTTTTTATGACATAGGCGTGAGCATTTCTTAAAGTACAACATCAAATGAACAAACTTGTTTTTTAATTGAAAGTAAGGAGCAACATTAAAACATGAAATGAACAGAAGTTATTTCGTATTTGAAAGGTGCTGCCATTTAATCAACACTCGCTTTTTATACTAAATTTATAAATTTCTTTTAAAATTTTTCTCGTTCAAAATCAACGGGCATTGGTCACCAGCGTGTTTAATCAGTTTCTCTGAACGGGTCTTTGATTATACTCTAATATGTAAACTGATCAAATGGGTTTTGAATTCTCGGAAAGAATTGTGACAAAAAGTCAAACTATATCATAATGAGCAAGGGCTGATGAGGAGGTGGCTTCCTTTATGTGCAGAATGATGTCAGTTTATTTCTAAGTTTAAATGTTACTCCTTACTTTCAGTTGGAAACAAACTTTTTATTATTAAATATTTGACCCTTTTCCAAATCTTGCAAGATAATCTCCCCCACTTTATAAAATTCCCTCTTGAAAATTACTCGGGAGTACTTATCTACCCACAGAAAATGCCCTCCCCCTGTAGAAAACACCCTCCCTAAAATTTCAGAATGTGTCCCAGTCACAAATATTATGTATGAACAATTAACAGTTTTTATAACTTACAGCTCTTCTTACAGTGTTTACGGGGGATCAGATGATCCCCAAAGGTATAGTTAATGGGCTTTTTCAACTATACTGAACCAAGTGGCTATCTTTAAATTTGATTGCATTTCTTTGGAGGAAAACGCGTGTGTGAGGGGAGATAGTTGCCCTCCAATCTTTTTTGTCACTTAAAATGGGCACTAGGACTTTCTGTTTCAGATCAAGTGGGCCGTCTCCCAATTTTATAGGATATTTAGGTCAATACAATTACCCCTGGAGAAAAAAAACATAACCGTGATCTTCCAATTCTAAAAAAAAGCATTCCACTCTTTTTTGTTTAAATTCACCCGTTAAAACGTATAATATTTGTTATTGGAAAAAGGGGGCATGCTTGACCTTTTGTGTCAACTAATCAGAGGCAACGCTATAGCTTTGCCTATAGTAAAGGCCATACGGCTGCAATGTTTTATTACTATAATTTATTTATAATTTTTTTTCTCAGAGGCACTTAATACGGAAGGAGTCGTTGTAGAAACTTCAAAAGAGGCTCATTCGATTGGAAATCGAGAGTTCTAGTGCCCTTTCTAAGGGTCAAAATTGATTGGAAGGCAACTAACACCCCTTCCACGCCCACTAGTTCCACAAACACATCCGATAAAAATTTTGAGATAGCTGTTTTGCTCAGCGTAGTTGATTTTTCAATAGAAATTATGTTTTTGAGGAGGATACTCTCCCATAGCCCCCAGGGCAAGGGTTGAAAGTTATGCCCTGGGAGCATATAACGTTTCTACAGAAAACTTTGTCGTAGAAATTTCAAAAGGGACTCATTCGATTGGAAATTCAAAAGGCTAGTGCCCTTTTTAATGGTCGAAAATGATTGTCGGGAAACTAACCCCCCTCTCAGGCCCACCTTTTCCCCAAACACATCCAATTAAATTTTGAGATAAATATTTTTCTCAACGTAGTTAAAAATTCAGGAAATTAGGTCTTTGAGGATAACAATCCCCCCCCACCACAATCTTCAGGGCAAGGGTTGTAAGTTATGCCTGGGGGGCATATAATGTTTTGTATAGAAAGCGTTGTCGTAGAAACTTCAGAAAGAGATCATTCGATTGGAAATTTAAATGGCTAGTTCTCTTTTTAATAGTCGAAAGTGATTGGAAGGACACTAACACCCCTTCCACGTCCACAATCTCCTCAAACACATCCAATCAAAATTTTAATATAGCCATTCTGTTCAACGTAGTTGAAAGTTCTTGAAATTATATGTTTGAGCAGGTCACTTCCCCCACAGTCTTCAGGGGCAAGGGTTATAAATTATGCCCTGGGGGCATATATGGTTTTTATGGAAGGAATGCTCATATAAACTTCAGAGAGGGCTCATTTGATTGGTAATTGAAGGTTCTAGTTCACTTTTTAAGCGTCTAAAGATATTGGAGGGTACCCAGCTTCCCCCCAAACCCTTTTTCCCAAATACATCCAATAAAAATTTTAAGATAGCTATTTGTTAAAAATAGTTCAAAGATCATATAACAAATATTTCGGTGTCGACACAACACCCCAGGGCCCGGGGGCAGGCGTTGTAAGTTATGCCCTGATGGCTTATATGGGTCTTATGGAAGGGCTGCTCGCATTAACTTCAAAGAGGGCTCATTTGATTGGAAATTGAAAGTTCTAGTTCACTTTTTAAGAGTCAAAAGAGACTGGAGGGCACCTAGCCCCCACCCCAAGCTCTTCATTCCTCAAACCAATTCGATAAGAACTTTGAGATAGCTTTTTTTAAAAATACTTCAAAGACCATATAACGAAAACTCCGGGGTCGACAAAGCTCCCCAGGGCCCGAGGGCAGGTGTTGTAAGTTATGCCCTGGGGGAATGTATGGCTTTTATTGAAGAAATGCTCGTAAAAACTTCAGATATGGCTCCTTTGATTGGAAATTGAAAGTTCTAGTTCAGTTTTTTAGAGTCAAAAGAGATTGGAGGGCAACTAGCCCCCCCCCCACGCCCCTTTTTCCCCAAATGCATCCAATAAAAATTTTAAGATAGCCATTATGTTAAAAATTGCTAAAAAGTCAGATAAAAAACTCAGGTGTCGTCACAACCCACCAAGGCCCGGGGGCAGGTGTTGAAAGTCATGCCCTGGGTCATATATGGTTCTTATGAAAAAGATGGTCTAATAAACTTCAGAGATGGATCATTTGATTGGAAATTGAAAGTTCGAGCTCACTTTTTAAAGTTAAAAGAGATCTGAGGGCAGCTAGCCCCCCCCCCCCACTTCTTATTTTTCCAAACCCATCTGATGAGAATTTTGAGATTTTTGTGAATTTTGAGAATTTGAGAATTTTGAGAATTTTGAGGATATTTTGTAAAAACAGTTCAAAGGTCAGGTAAGACTCCGGTGTCAATAAAAACCCCCAGGGCCCAGGTTAAGGCGTTCTAATTTATGCCCTAAGGGCATGTATGGTTTTTAAGAGTCAAAAGATATCCGAGGGCAAAGAGCCCTCCTCCCCCACGCACCCTTTTTTCCCCAAGCCCATCCGATAAAATTTTTATAAAAGCCATTTCATTAAAATAGTTCAAAGCTTGAATAAGAAAAAATTCCTGAGTCGACGTAACCCCCCAGGGCCCGAAGACAGGCGTTATGAGTAATGCTGTAGGAGCATATATAGCTCTTATGGAAGGGATGCTTGTATAAACTTCAGAGAGGGATCATTTCATTGCAAATTGAAAGTTCTTGTTCACTTTTTAAGATTCAAAAGAGATCGGAAGCCAACTAGCCCCCCCCCTCCTCCAATTCCTTACTGCATCAGATAAAAATTTTGAGATAGACATTATGTTAAAAATAGTTCGAAGTTCAGATAACAAAAAACCCTGGTGTCAACACAGCCCGAGTTTTGGCGCTGTAAGTTATGCCCTGGGGTTATATATGGCTGTTATGGAAGGAATGCTCGTATAAACTTCATAGAGGGCTCATTTGATTGGAAATTTAAAGTCGCAATTCACTTTTTAAGAATTAAAAGTGGTGGAGTCAAAAGGGCAGCTAGCCTCCCCTCACACTATATTTATTTTTTCCAGAGGAACTTCATATAGAAGGGGTCGTCGTATAAACTTCAAAGAGGGCTCATTCGATTGGAAATCGAGAGTTTTAGTGCTATTTTAAGAGTCAAAAGTGATCGGAGGGCAACTGGCCCCCCAAGCCCGTTTTCCCCTAAATATATCTGATAAAAAATTTGAGGTAGCTATTTTGTTAAATATAGTTCAAAGATCATATAACAAAAACTCCTTTACGCATGGCCATTTCGCTAAAAATAGTTCAAAGGTCAGATAATAAAAACCCCTTTGTCGACACTACCCCCATGCCCCAGGGCAGGCGTTGTAAGTATTGCTCTGGGGGCATATATGGTTATTATGGAAGGTATGTTCGTATAAACTTCGGAGAGGGCTCATATGATTGAAAATTGAAAGTTCTCGTTCACTTTTTAATAGTCAAAAGAGATTGGGAGGCAACTAGCCCCCCTCTTCACACCCTATTTTTCTCCAACCCATACGATCAGAACTTTGAGAAAGCCATTTTTTCAAAATAGTTCAAAGGTGTGATAACAAAAACTCCGGTAACGACACATCTCCCCAGGGATGCTTGTATAAAAAGGGATGCTCGTATAAACTTCAAAGAGGGTTTATTTGAATGGAAATTAAAAGTTGTAGTTTACATTCTCAGAGTTGAAAAAGATCGGAGGGTAATTAACCCCACCCGCCCTCCACGCCTTTGGGTTTATCGGATGGACAAACCCATCCGATGAAAATTTCAGGTGATAATTTTGTTAAAAATAGTTCTACCGTCAGATATTAAAACTCTGGGGTCGACACAACCCCCCAGGGCTCAGGGACAGACGTTGTAAGTTATACTCTGGGGATGTATATGGTTGTTATAGAAGGGATACTTGTATAAACTTCAGAGAGTGCTCATTTGATTGAAAATAGAAAGTTTTAGTTAACTTTTAATGAGTCAAAAGAGACCGAAGGTTAGTTAGGGGCCCCCCCCCCCCGCCCCTATTCCCCAAACAGATGTGATAAAAATTTTGAGATGGCCATTTTCTCAAAAATAGTTCAAACATCAGATAATAAAAACTCCAAGGTTTACACAAATCCATTTTTTACTGTGATATTGTTAATTTGATACCAGTTTTGATACTTTGATGAATATTTGATTTTTTTTAAATTTTGATTTTGAAATAAGGAGTTTTTAAGAACTTGAAACTTTTTGCAATCAAAAACGAACAAAAAATAATTAAAAATCTTTCCGAAAAATAAGTTTTTCAAAGAAAATTAAAGGTCATTTAAAACTTAAGCTCAGCAGATACAAATACATTTTAAAAATTAAACTCAAAACGACCAGAAATTATTATTAAAGAATAAATGAAACCCAAAACGAACAGAAATTAAAAAAACAATCACACAACAAGTAATAATATAAATTAATAAATAGATCTTAAAGCGAGTAAGGCTTAGATTGAATATAAAAATCAAGCTTAAAAAAAATAATTTCCTATTGAAGTATGAATGAAACTTAAAACGAACAGAAATTAAATAAACAATCAATGCAAACAAATATACCAGGGATATAAATGTAAATTAATAAATAAATCTTAAAACGAGTGAAACATAAATTGAATATGCAAATCAAGCTTGAAACGAAAAGAAATCACTAAAAACAAGAGTTTGGGTATGACCTCCTTCTCCCACTATAAAAGTCCAAAACGTACTGCGTCATTGGCGCTTTACTGAATACCATATGCGTCTTGAACAGTCTTGGAAAGTATAAATAACATAAAATTTAATATTTGAAGTTTAATTTTATTAATTGTTTAAAGATCCATTAGTATAAGAACTTATTTCACTGTAATTTTATTTTTATCTTCAATGCTGTAAGAACTGGAAAAGAAAATGTTCGTAATATAATTCGTTTTCAGTTAAGCGCCAATGACGCAGTAGGCTTTTGTTATTTTATTTACAGTTAAGAAAGGAGGCAGTGTCCAAACACTTGTTTGTAGTGAAATTATATTTGTCTTGAACAACTTTAAAAAGAGCTAATAAATTAAACTGAATATTTGATGTATAATGATATTAGTTGTTGAAAGCTCATCAGTTTAAAATGTTACTATAATTTTAATGTTTATTTTCAAAATTAAGTACATATGAAAATATTTTTCATAAAATTGGTTTTCAGTAAAGCGCCATTGACGATGTAGGTTTTATACTTTTACAGTGAGAGAAGCTTTTACAGTTATATTTGCTTGCATTGATTGTTTATCAATTTTCTGTTTTTTTAAGTTTCATTTATACTTCAATAGGCAAAATATTTTTTTTTCGTTTTAAGCTTGATTTTCATATTCAATTCAAGCATTACTCGAGTTAAGATCTATTTATTCATTTATATTATTACTTGTTTTATGTTTTTGATATGATTGTTAATTTAATTTCTGTTAATTTTGGGTTTCATTTATTCTTTAATAGTAATTTCTGGTCGTTTTGAGCTTGAATTTGAAAAGGTATTTGTATCTGCTAAGCTTAAGTTCAAAATGGCCATTACTTTTCTTTGAAAAACTTATTTTTCGGAAAGTTTTTTTTTTATTAATTAAACAAAACAAAGAAGCTTTTAAAGGAGGAGTAAAGAGCTATACTAAACCAAAAATGAGCAGAAAAAGGTAAAATAATTTTTCAAGCGTAAAACTACCATAAATCACAGTAAATATATAAATGAGACACAAAACTATCAGATATTAAATAAAATAACCGAGTCAAACTCAAAACAAGCAGAAAGTAAGAATAGTAGGAATGACACCCTCGGTGAGTTATAATGACAGGAACTTGGTTTACACTTTACTAAAAAGAATCCTTGGTTTCGAGATTTTTTATTAAATTTTTCCTAATATCGAAAAAAATATCACCATCATAACCAAGATTACTGAAAAAAGCAAGAATTGTGGACTGAGAGTTTTCTGTACATGCTGATGTGTATCCCTGAAAGTTATAAGAATTTTGAATTTATAAAACTTAAAAAAGAGAAAATATATAAAATTTATTTTGTTATCACTAAAGTGCAAACTAATTTTTGGTCATAGCTTCTGCTCGTTTTTTAGTTCGGCTGGGGTATTTTTTGAAATTTTTGTATTTTTGGGTTTCATATATCTATTGATGGTGATTTATGTCAATTTTATTTAATGCTTAAACATTTATTTGACTTTTTTTCTACCCACCTTTGATTTATTGTAACTCATTACTTTTCTTAGACTTGGGAAAGTATATTTAATTAATTTCTGTCAGTTGTTAATTGACTTAGTCTTTTATGGCGAAGAAAAGAATATTTAAAATTAGATATTGATGACACGTATTATTGACAACCAGTATATACATACTATCATTTGATTTAGTTTAAAAGCAACATAAGTTTTCGATTCAAGTTTCTACTTTATGCTCGTTTCTGGTCCTAAGATACCAAGCATGAATATCTTGACAAGTTGGATGCTCTTAAATCTATTTAAATTAATTCAATAATAGCAGTAGTTGCAGCGGAAGTAGTAGCAACTGTGGCAGTAATATTGATAGCCCAGAAAGTTTAAATTTAATATCCCAAGGCTGTTGCTTGGATATTGCTATACCCACCTTATATAACCTAGATGTATAAAGTGTGTTTAAATAAGTTCTACTCAAACCTCACCATTCCCGGAAATTTTTATTAATAACTGTAACATTAGCAATAGTGTTGTCATAGTAGCGGTAGATTTAGATGATTCAGATTATATAGCTCTTTACTTTTCATTGAAATAGTTCTCTTTTTATTTTTTTTTTTTAAATTAATAACCACAAGAAGTGGAGAATTATACATACATGGATAAAATACTATTAGAAAGTTGTTTAAACAATTCCATGTATAGAGAAATTAATATACAACTTCGGGTCTAAGAATTCAAAAATATCGTCAGTTACTAAAAATATGCTTCAATTATCGAAGAGAAGGCATTGACAATTTAGCTGTTATAAATTAATCACCAAAGGTAGAATCATAAAAATAAAACTTAGAGGAACAGTAAAATTCAAAATCATAGAAGCTGAATTATTTGCAAATGAAAAAGTACTAAAAAATTCAGGCAAAGTGACTTATTTTGAGTAAATTTCACATTACTTTTTTAGATGTACCTATTTTAGGGTCCTATGAAAATGATATTGGCGAACCAAGATGTGTAAAACCTTGCATGCCTCATCTGATAAGCGTATGTCTAAAACAAGAATGCATGTGGATTGTCAGGAGAATGAGCTGCCAAGTAACATTTATGCATTTTCTGAAAATGATATGGTGAAACAGGAGGTTTGTCGTTATGGAGAAGCTTCTGAGGTCTCACTTTTGTGATCACTAAAGAACTCCTAGTGGAGGAAACCCTTTCGACTGTGTTAAATTTTCTTCAAGTTTAAATTTATCTCAACCTCAATTGATTCATAACAGAGAAACTTTTCAAACGTGATATATGTGAAAAAAATCTGCCGAAAAACCCACCTATTTAACCTTCAAAGAACTCATACGAGAAAAATCTTTCGAATGTAATACATGCGAGAAACGTTTTATTTCCAGTTTAAGTTGGTCTCATCATCAAGGGACTCATACTGGAGAAAAACTTTTCAAATATGATATATTTGAAAAAACAATCTGAAAAATCCATTTATCTAGCCATCAAAAAACTCACACGGGAGAAAAATTTCTGAAAACTAAAACCCAAATTTATTAAGAAATTAAATATTTTTAATAAAATCAGATGTATTATAATCGTGGATATTCTAATTTCCGAAAACTAAAACCCAACTTTATTAAAAAATCAAATATTATTAATAAAATCAGATGTATATTAATCGTGGATGTTCTTTTTTTAAACTGAAACCCAACTTTATTAAAAAATCAAATATTATTAATTAAATCAGATGTATTTTAAAAGTGAATGTTCTTACTTCTGAAAACTATAACTCGACTTTATTAAAAAATCAAAAATTATGAAAAAAAATCTAAATATTATTAGTAAAATCAGATGAATTTTAAACGTGGATGTTCTTGTTTCAGAAAAATAAAACCAAACTTTATTAGGAATAAAATATTAATAAAATCCAATGTATTTTATACGTGGATGTTCTTATTTCTGAAAACTATAACCCAACTTTATTAAAAAATCAAATATTATTAATAAAATCAGATGTATTTTAAACGTAAATGTTCTTACTTCTGGTAACTAAAACCCTACTTTATTAAAAAAAAATAAAATATTATTAATAAAATCAGATGTATTTTAAACGCGGATGTTCTTATTTCTGAACACTAAAACCTAAATTTACTAAAAAAAATTAATATTATTAATAAATTCAGACGTATTTTAATTGTGGATGTTCTTATTACTGAAAACTATAACACAACTTTATTAAAAAATCAAATATTATTAATTAGATCAGATGTATTTTAAACTTGGATGTTCTAGTTTCTGAAAACTGTAACTCAACTTTATTAAAAAATCAAGCATTATAGAAAAAATCAAATATTGTTAATAAAATCAGATGTATTTTAAATGTGGAAAGAAAATCAAATATTAATAATAAAATCAGATGTATTTTAAACATGGATGTTCTTATTTCTGAAAACTAAAACCCAACTTCATTCAAAAATCAAATGTTTTTAAAAAAATCAGATGTATTTTAAACGTGAATGTTCGTATTTCTTAAAACTAAAACCCAACTTTATTAAAAATCAAATATTATTAATAAAATCAGATGTATTTTAAACGTGGATGTTCATATTTCCAAAAACTAAAACCCAACTTTATTAAAAAATCAAATGTTATTAATGAAATTAGATGTATTTTAAACGTGGATGTTCATATCTCTGAAAACTAAAACCCATATTTAGTAGAAAATCAAATATTATTAATAAAATCAGATGTATTTTAAACATGGATAATCTTATTTCTGACAACTAAAACCCAACTTTATTTAAAAAAAATCGAATATTATTAATAAAACCAGATGAGCTTTACATGTAGATTTTCTTATTTCTGAAAAATACAACCCAACTTTATTAAAAAATCAAATATTATTAATAAAATATGGTGTATTTTAATCGTGAATATTCTTTTCTTCTGAAAACTAAAACCCAACTCTATTAAAAAATCAAATATTATTAATAAAATCAAAAATATTTTAAACATAGATGTTCTTATTTCTGAAAACTAAAATAGACTTTATTAAAAAAATTGAATATTCTTAGTAAAATCAGATGTATTTTAAACGTGGATGTTCTTATTTCTGAAAACTAAAACCCAACTTTATTAAAAAATCAAATATTATTAATAAAATCAGATATATTTAAATCGTGGGTGATCCTTTTAGATGTATATTAAATCAGATGTATATAAAGATAATAAAATCAGATTTATTTTAAACGTGGATGTTCTTATTTCTGAAAAATAAAACCTAAGTTTATTAAAAAAATCGAATATTATTAATAAAATCAGATGTGTTTTAAACTTGAAAGTTCTTATTTCCAAAAACTAAAACCCAACTTTATTAAGAAAAATCAAATATTAATAAATTCAGATGTATTTTAAAAGTGGATGTTCCTGAAAACCAAAACCCAACTTTATTAAAAAATCAAATATTATTAATAAAGTCAGATGTATTTTAAGTGTGGATGTTCATATTTCTGAGAACTAAAACCCAAATTTAGTAGAAAATCAAATTTTATTAATAAAATCAGATGTTTTTAAAATGTGGATAATCTTATTTCTGAAAACTAAAACCCAACTTTATTTTAAAAAAATCAAATCTGATTAATAAGTTCAGATATGCTTTAAATGTGGATATTCCTATTTCTGAAAACTACAACCCAACTTTCTTATAAAATCAAATACTATAAATAAAATTTGGTGTATTTTAAACACCAATTTTATTTTATTTATAACACCAATCTTGTAAATTGGTGTATTTTATAACACCAATTTTGTAAAAATAAAATAAAATTATGTGTGTAATTATGGGTTATTTTATTTAGTAAAATAAAAAATCAAATATTATTAATCGAATCAGATGTATTTTAGACGTGGATATTCATATTTCTGAAAACTAAAACCCAAATTTATTAAAAAATCAAATATTATTAATAAAATCAGATGTATTTTAAATGTGGATGTTCTTATTTCTGAAAACTCAAACCTAACTTTAGTAAAAATCGAATATTATTAATAAAATCAGATGTGTTTTAAACGTGAAGGTTCATATTTCTGAAAACTAAAACCCAACTTTATTAAAAAAATCAAATATTATCAATAAAATCAGATTTTTTTAAACGTGGATGTTCTACTTTCTGAAAACTGAAACTCAACTTTATTAATAAATCAAATAATATTAATGAAATCAGATGTATTTTAAACGTTGATGTTTTTATTTCTGAAAACTAAAACCCAAATTTATAAAAAAAAATCAAATATTATTAATAAAAACAGATGTATTTTAAACGTGGATGTTCTTGTTTCTGAAAACTAAGACTCTCTCTGCCTGTGTGTCTGGACGGGTATTTGCTTGTCTGTGGAGATTTTTGAAAAAAAATTCAGCTCATCTCTCTCAGACTTTGGTAAAAGTTCTGCTAACCTATCTCATTCTCTAAAATATCCGATATGAGCCTGCTAGTAGTATCTCTTTCTCCGTAAATTCCTTTTTTTGACATCTCCGACTGTTTACTAGACATTCTAAACGTTTGACGTGCTAGCTTACCCTAAAAATAATGATCGCGTAACAAAGTAATGTATAATATATAATTAATGAAATAATGACATGTAGAATATTAATATAAAAATTATGTTTCATACATTATTAACATCATTGAACGATTTTGGACATTTTTAACTCTCTTCTCTTAGTTACTCTCTTCTCTTAGTTCGTAAGCAGTAGAATAATCGTTATTCCATTTTGAGTCAAATACAATTTTTACTTGGGGGTATCTACAGGTTTAATATTTATTTCGTCTTTGGCATTATTGGTTTCATTGACTACATTATCAATAGTAGTAATAATGCTCATTTGTGCTTGATTTTCCATCAAATCATCTCTATATTTATTAGTGATTTTGTCTACAAATGCCATTTTTATTTTGCCTATGATTTCACGGTCTATTATCATATTATTTTTACACATATCACAGTTCTGGCTCGTAGACAGGATATGATTTATGACATTAATGCAGCAGGTCGTCTTTCTTTTTCTCTTTGCTATCATTTGAATACTAATATCAGAACAACGGCAATAAGATGTATCATTAGGTAACGTGTTACTAGAACCATAAGTAAGAAGATACCCCTTTTCATCAATAATTATTTTTATTTTGGCATTCTCTTTGAGCACTTTTATCTCTGGGAATAATACTCTTACATATCAAACATTTGTACAATAGAATCTCTTGGGTACTCCAAAGAAATCTAAACTCTCACTTTCATGACAACGCACGCATACATTTCCAATATTATTACCACTAGTGCTTGTTTCTTAGTTCAAATATTGGTCTTTGTCAGCATTTAACACAACGATGACTTTATCATGTGTACAAACTTTCTTCAAATAATTCATCTTCACTTTAAAAAAAAATATGATACAGATTTCTACCCTTCCAATGTTACTGATTTATTAGATACAATAAACTTAGTAGTGTCGATAATCTGCCTTAGAGTACCACTGGGAAAGTCGCATGGTGTCTATCTGGAAGCATAGCGTATTGGTACGGCCACATTAATAAATAAATAATAATAATAAAAACAAAATAATGAAAAGAAAGTTGGTTTTCTGTCCAAAAAAATTCAGTCCAAAAAAAATTGCTACTACAAACATTATTTTTCTAATAGTAAGAGTCACGACTAACATATCTCTATTATTCTCATTTTGAATTTGGAAAATATTAAATGTATATTTATTTTTTTAAGTATAAACAAATAAACTTTCAAATGGGGATAAATCCATTTATTTAGACAGTGAAACAAAAGGTACAAAAGTCCAGATATTTCGGTCACATATACAGCGACCGTCTTCAGTAGAAATACTAAAATAATAAAACTGAAACTAGAATATTTATATCCAACAAAATAAATAACCTTTCGGGTCATTCACAAAATAATGAACTTCCGGGTTATTCACTAGATTATTTTCAGAGAGAGTTCATTGACAAAGTTCATTCAAAGTTCTTTGATGTAAAATTTCTTCTTTAATCTTGCCCAAATGTAGAACAAATTTCCAATGAAAGTGGCAAGGCATACCGTGTCTTCTAATTGAAAATCAATGTTGAGTTTATAGATGTTTACTGGGTTGGTCTCATTTCCCCATATATACAACGTATTTTCGACATAACACCTTTAAATTAGGTGTTGTTTTCTTAGACCACACTGCCGTTCTAAGACGAACAAATAAACTTTGAAATGGGCATAAATCTATTTATTTAGACAGTGAAAAAAACAGGTACAAAAGTCCAGATATTTCGGTCACATATACAGCGACCGTCTTCAGTAGAAATACTAAAATAATAAAATTGAAGCTAGCGTATTTATATCCAACAAAATAAATAACTCTTCGGGTCATTCAAAAAATAATGAACTTTCGGGTTATTCACTCGATTATTTTCAGAGAGAGTTCATTGACAAAGTTCATTCAAAGTTCTTGATGTAAAATTTCTTCTTTAATCTTGCTCAAATGTAGAACAAATTTCCAATGAAATTGGCAAAGCCTTCCCTGTCTTCTAATTGCAAACCAATGTTGAGTTTATAGATGTTTACTGGGTTGGTCTCATTTCCCCATATATACGACGTATTTTCGACATAACACCTTTATGTCGACATAACACATAACACCTTTACGTCGTATATATAGGGAAATGAGACCAACCCAGTAAACATCTATAAACTCAACATTGGTTTGCAATTAGAAGATACGGAAGGCTTTGACACTTTCATTGGAAATTTGTTCTACATTTGGGCAAGATTAAAGAAGAAATCAAAGTCCAGAAAAGTTTTTCTACTGCATTTGATTCCGTGTTGTTCATTGTTTTGCCTGTCCTCCTTCAGATAAAGTCCACCGAAATAATCCATTTAAATGGGAAAATAACAACAGATTTGAATATGCTCATGATTTGATGCAAAACCAATCATTAATATCATTTCCTACCTTAACCGCAACTTTGTTATCCTCATGTATAGTATTAATCAGTTTAATGAATTTGTCTGGTGTACACTATAAGGATAAGACCCTCGCTTAGGTTCTTCTATCAGCTGAACTCAACACGTGTTCATAATCTATAAAACCGAGGGCTAAAGTTGTTTGATGGCACGGGGACTTCTCAGTTATTATCCTAAGAGAGAAAAATTCAGTCTAAACATCCTCTACATTTCTTAAAACTACACTGTTTTCTCTAAAGCATCTCTCCATTTAAAAAGTATCATCCCACTAAGTGCTTTCTACCAACAAGAACCAGGATAATTTCTCTATAAATACAACACTAACACTTATCATCTTTCTTATACAGGATTTTAATTGGCGTTTTCTTAACATCGTTAGATACTTCTTTTTTTCAAACATCGCATTCATAATCTAAAGTAACTTATTTTTAACCTCACAGCATTCAGATTCAAGAAATTTATTTACGACACAATATGCAAATGGGGCTTTATTATTTTTTTATTCTATTAGTTACTGTCACTAAATCTTTCTCGCAAAATCATAATCTGACAAAATCGCAAAATCTTTCTTCACACCTAAGGTGTCAAAAACATTTTTTCCAATAATTCTTTCCTGTTTTAGCACATTCTTGAAAAATTCAACCTCTCTTTTAACTTTTCTTTATCACCCATTTTCACCCCATCACTGATAATGAGGGAAAAATTATTGCTTGAGCCGTTGGTAAAACCTTACCGATGGATAAAATGTCTCGTATAAGCGTGCAAAAGAAGCCAAAAAAAGGTACAGTGTCATAGCAATATAATAAGTGAAATCTTGTTAACATGTTGAAACTTTTATCATCGTAAAAAATGATGGAGTAAAAGACAAGTAAATTGCAAGCAAAATAAAAAGGTCATTGACAGATAATATGTCTAAGGAATACAACGACGAATTGCTGAAAAGCTTAAGGCTATCAAAAATTAATAGCGGTTCTGATGGTGAGCCAACAAGTATAGCAATTGAACCCAATAATATAAATTATTGAACACACAAAACCTTGTAGATGAAAATGCAATAAAAGTTGTGTAGAGCCCAAAATGTAATAATGAATAGCGTACTGGTTACGAACTAAGAGAAAAGAATATCAGCCATGTAAAGAGAAATTTGATGCATTATTCTGTGTAATCGATTCTAAGGATCCACAGTTGTTCAATGGTATTAATATTTTATAATGTTTTATATGATTTCAGTTCTTTAAAATGTTCCTTTGCATTTTTTTTGTAAAACAAATTTTATTTTTAAGTTTAGTAGTTTAAGTAGTGTATGAAAATATAAAATTAAAGACATTGAGCAATAAAAAAAAACTGTAAGCAAACAGTGAAATTAAGCCATTTTCTATTAATATAGTCTTGTGTATGTGTGTAGTAAACCCTAAAAGGATATACTGGTTAGTTCTCTTAAGATTAACCCTTATCATACACTTTCGCTCCAAAAAAATGCTAATATAAACAAAGTATAATTCACAAAACATAATCTGAAGAAGTAAGAGCCATATGATAGAATTCTTCTAGACCTCAGTCATTTATTAGCGTATAGTCCCCCAGTGACTCCTATTTCTTCGCCCCCCCCCCCCGTTTCTCTTAAAATTACATAAGTAGTGGGAGCCTTTCGAATACAGGACGAACACCAAATATAGAACACAACTGGACTCGAGCCAAAACACCAAGAGAAAAGAATTTGACCTACTTTAGTGAGAGAGGTTAGAATTAAATTGCCAGATTACAGATACTGGTACAAGAGAGTTATATCTACAAATAGTCTGTGACACTGGGTGAACATCAAATTGTTCCTTCTGGAACTTGTTACAGGATTCGTGCAAGGAATTTGACATGAGATTCTTGCGTGCACATGGATAACATAAGAATATATTTATTCCGAATATATTTAGCGCAGGAAATTTAAATGCATGACTGTGGTTAGTATTATACACAAGTACCAAATAAAGAGTGTAGTCAATATAAAATATTGTAAAGTATCGGGAATATACATAAAGTCAATTATAAAAAAGCTGCATACATTTTAGGCAATGATACGGCAGTCATTAGTCGTCCATGCCCCAACCTCCAAGGGCCCCAATACCCCTCCCCCAGCTTTTTTTCCCCTTCCCCATTTTTCTCACTTTTTTAAGCTTTTTTTTAAACTTTTTTTAAAGTTTTATTTTTATTTTTATATTTTTTTTTAACAAAGAAATTTTTTCAACTTTTATTTTTACATATCTTAGAGTGATATGAAACATGCTTAAAACAATAAAATTCAAACTTAATATTTTTGAAATACAAAAATTGAGTGATATAGATGTGTTAGTCGTAACCTTTGCTATTAGAAGAATAGTGTTTATAGTAGCACTTTTTTTTCCTGGCTTGGATTTTTTTTTATATAAATAATATATTTATTCAAGATTTTTTGGATTAAGTGGATTACGTGGATAGTTTCTATTAGTCGGACTATCCTTTTTTTCACTCTTATCCAAGTTTTGTGTCATTTTTATTTAAATAATATATTTATTCAAGATTTCTTACTATACGATAATGTGGATTACGTTTCTATTAGTCGGACTATCATAATTTTTTTCACTCATATCCAAATTTTGTCACATTTATTAAAATAATATATATTTATTCAAGATTTCTTACTCTATGAAAATGTGGATTACGTTTCTATTAGTCAAACTATCATATTTTTTTTGTTTTTTTTTTCACTGTTATGCAAACTTTGGGTCATTTTCATTTAAATAATATAATTATTCAAGATTTCTTACTCTATGATAATGTGTATTATGTTTCTATTAGTCGCAATATCATTTTTTTCGTTTTTTTTTCACTGTTATCTAAATTTGGTGTCCTTTTTATTTAAACAGTATATTTATTCAAGATTTCTTACTCTATGATAATGCGGATTAAGTTTCTATGAGCAGGACTATCTTTTTTTGTTTGTTTATTCACTCTTATGCAAATTTTGTGTCATTTTTATTTAAATAATATATTTATTCAAGATTTCTGACTCTATGATAATGCGGATTAAGTTTCTATCAGTCGGACTACCATATTTTTTTGTTTGTTTTTTCACTGTTATCCTTATTTTGTGTCATTTTTATTAAAATAATGTATTTATTCAAGATTTCTTACTCTACGATAATGTGGATTACGTTTCTATTAGTCGGACTATCATAATTTTTTTCACTCATATCCAAATTTTGTGTGACATTTATTGAAATAATATATTTATTCAAGATTTCTTACTCTATGAAAATGAGGATTACGTTTCTATTAGTCGAACTATCATATTTTTTTGTTTTTTTTTCACTGTTATGCTAACTTTGGGTCATTTTTATTTAAATAATAAATTTATTCAAGATTTTTTACTCTATGATAATGCGTATTATGTTTCTATTAGTCGAACCATCAATTTTCGTTTGTTTTTTCACTGTTACCAAAATTTGGTGTCATTTTTATTTAAACAATATATTTATTCAAGATTTCTTACTCTATGATAATGCGGATTAAGTTTCTATGAGTCGGACTATCTTTTTTTGTTTGTTTATTCACTCTTATGCAAACTTTGTGTCATTTTTATTTAAATAATATATATATTTAAGATTTCTGACTCTATGATAATGAGGATTAAGTTTCTATTAGTCGGACTACCATATTTTTTTTGTTTGTTTTTTCACTGTTATCCAGATTTTTTGTCATTTGTATTAAAATAATATATTTATTCAAGATTTCTTACTGTATGATAATAGGGATTACGTTTGTATTCATCGAATACCATATATTTTTTGGTTGTTTCTTTCACTGTTATCCAAATTTTGTGTAATTTTTATTTAATTAATATATTTATTCAAGATTTCTTACTCTATGATAATGCAAATTACCTTTCTATTAGATGGACTATCATTCTTTTGTTTGTTTTTTCACTGTTATCACAATTTTTTGTCATTTGTATTAAAATAATATATTTATTCAAGATTTCTTACTCTATGATAATGCAAATTACCTTTCTATTAGTTGGACTATGATTCTATTGTTT
Source organism: Artemia sp. Kazakhstan ARC1039 (assembly GCA_029168905.1). Classification (NCBI taxonomy): domain Eukaryota; kingdom Metazoa; phylum Arthropoda; class Branchiopoda; order Anostraca; family Artemiidae; genus Artemia; species Artemia sp. Kazakhstan ARC1039. Next base: position 2,234 of record JAQQPU010002407.1, on the reverse strand, counting down.
GTTTTCTCACTCTTATCCAAATTTTGCGTCATTTTTATTTAAATGATATATTTATTCAAGATTTCTTACTCTATGATGATGCGAATTACGTTTCTATAAGTCGAACTATCATTTTTTGTTTGTTTTTTCACTGTTATCACAATTTTTTGTCATTTGTAATAAAATAATATATTTATTCAAGATTTCTTACTCTACGAAAATGCGGATTACGTTTCTATTAGTCAAAATATCATATTTTTTCCCTGTTATCCAAATTCTGTGTCATTTTTATTTAAATAATTTATTTCTTCAAGATATCTTACTCTATAATAATGCGGATTACGTTTATTTTACTCGGACTATCATATTTTTTTTTCACATTTATCCTAATTTTGGGTCATTTTTATTTAAGTAATACATTTATTCAAGATTTCTTACTCTTTGATAATGCGAATTACATTTCTATTAGTAGAACTATCATTTTTTTTGTTTGGTTTTTTCACTCTCATCTAAAATTTATGTCAACTGTATTTAAATAATATATTTATTCAAGATTTTTTACTCTATGATAATGCGGATCAAGTTTCTATTAGTCGGACAATCTTTTTTTGTTTGTTTATTCACTCTTATGCAAATTTTGTGTCATTTTTATTTCAGTAATATATTTGTTAAAGATTTATTACTTTATGATAATGTGGATTACGTGTCTATGAGTCAAACTATAATAATTTAATGTTTTTTATTGCTATCCAAACTTTGTGTCATTTTTATTTAAATAGTATATTTATTCAAGATTTCTTACTCTATGATAATGCGGATTACGTTTCTATTAGTCGAAATATCATATTTGTTTTGTTTTTTATACACTCTTATCAAAATTTTGTGCAATTTTTATTTCAATAATATATTTATTCAAGATTTCTTATTGTATGATATTGCGGATTACGTTTGTATTAGTCGAACTATCATATATTTTTTGGCTGTTTTTTTTCATTGTTATCCAATTTTTGTGTCATTTTTATTAAATTGA
>JAQQPU010002406.1:43594-68320 GCA_029168905.1 Artemia sp. Kazakhstan ARC1039 | reverse complement strand
ATATATATATATATTAAGAAAATGAATTAGAGAATTAATGACTCTCACTCAAGAGGACAACCTCCCAAGTGTTGGTGGGAAAACTCTTCTGACTACCCCTTCCCAGTATTGCTGACAAATGCGACAAACAGGGAGGCATACCGAAAAATACTGTCATGATATCATTAGAGGAGAAGCCCCGAGTCGGCCAGCCCGGCTTGATGGGAGTTAAGTAAGTAAGTAAGCGTCGATTCGTTGCGATTCTCGATTTCGGTTGTCTTCTAAAAGAATATTTTTTTGTGATTCATTTACATTTGTGATTTGTCGTGATGCTCGTTGTTGCAAGTCCTCTAGCCTCATATTTCTTTGTGCTTAATTTTTTTTCTTTATTAACTTAAAAGTTTTTTTCCACGCCCTTTGCTTTAGCTGTTCGGATTGGTCTTGTCACGTAGGATGGTCCAGGCTCTTGGACAAGAATTTATTATTGTTATTCAAACTACGTATTTTTTCAACCTTTTATATAGTGCACGACGCCACTGCGATACTATCAGATATTTTTTGCTCTTTACATGCCTATGAATGTGACGTCATTTACATGACGAATATTCAAAAATTAGACAAAATTCTAGACGAATTTTCCCAAGCTCATTGCCTATCTAGGCCATTTTCCGGCCATAAAATGAAGTAAACCAATTTTCAAAAAATTATGGGCCGCTTTCGAAAAATTGCATACGCAAACAACTATTGATCGTTTAAAGAGACTAGTACCAGGAGACCGGAGGCTTCATTACCGGTCCAAGGCAAAACTACGCACCACGCTTTTATATATTGATTCTTATTGTCTTCTAACCGAGGCCGTTGTGCCAGTGAGGCACCACATTGATCATCCTCCGCTTCTTGCATTTTCATGTAACCGTTGGCATAGCTGTTTGTGTCTCTCAATGTTTCTTCCAATAGAACCATTAGGTTGCGAGAAATCCATAATTTAAAGGAAATGCAAATCGTTCTTCAAGCGCTTCATCGGGTTTAAAAAGTACATTTAGCCATATGAAGATGGTACAAAATCACCTTCAGGGGTTCGTGATAGATGTGCCACTCAATGGACTTTGTGATAAATTTGTCCAGCTACTTTGAAGCTGAAAAAATTTCAGATTCGTGTGTGGAACTTTTTAGAGAACAAGTGATATCCTTGAAAAATCAAACCAATTCATTTGGAAATTACGGAGATGGCAATTTAATTCGACAAAGCAAGTAGCAATATCCAAATAAGTCACCTTTGTTGGCTATTCTCTCCTCAGGAAAATGGAGGGGTCCGCAGTGAATACAAACAATGTTGAAAGATCCCGAAAACTTGTAACTAACACGTAGTTTAAATATCTTTGCTTGTACTGGGTTTTGTACCACAGTTTGTTGGCCTCGAAAATTGCACTTGCGTTGTTCTTCTAACGTAATATTTCCTTCTCCTTCACTTTTATTTTTGAATCGTTCTGATTCTCGCTTTCGCTTGTTTTCTAACCGCAGAATTCTTTGTTCTCCACCACATTTACACTAAATTAGTCTAAAAAAAACTGAATATACATAAACGCTTCAAAAAATGTATACTTTTTGGCCCTCCATGTTGGGCCAAATGAAAAGCAGTTGTCATCCCCGAGTAGATGGGAAGAGATCGTAACTATGGATTAAAAGGGATCGGAACGTCATTGGAGGGGATTAAAAGTGAGGTTCAGATAAATTGGAAAACAGGAGGAGCGTGAGCATCTGTGTAGGCCCAAGGTGGTCTGGTCCTGTAGTAATTCGTTTCTAGCGGTAGTTGTAGAATATAAGAGCAGACAACTACGGAGAATTCTTGTAAAAAATCTAGCCACTAGAAACAAGAAATGAAAGTGTTATTGGAGGTTAGAAAACCAAGAAAATAAGTTTTCTTAAGTAATACACAAATTTTCAAAATTTACACTGCATAGTTTTATAGCAGTTACATCAAGGGATAATATGAGCTTCTATACTATGTGAAGCATATTGACTTTGTTCAGTTTTTGAAATGCAGTCAAAATTAAATTTACCTGCTGAAGCTCATTTTGGGCAGCTTCAGGTCTAAGCTTAGCTGGCTTCTGTAAAACTGATTGTAAGCATTGACTTTTGTCAGAAACCCAAGATCGAATGGCATTCTTGTTGTCTATAAGATTATCAATGTCCTTCAAATTTGATGATGCACTAGTAAGAAGTGTTTGAACCTGAAAAATTGAAGATGTCATATTCTAGATATTCAACTATCAATCTCGAAGTTAAAAAAAAAAAAAAAAAAACAAACCACGGCACTTAGATGTTATAGCGACCACATCAAAGAAGTAAAGTTTGGTTAAATCTAATAAAATAGTACCAAATATAATGGAAAATATAATACTTTAGAAACAAAATTATGGAAACCACGACACAGAATTATGGAAAGCGGGGTGCCCAGAACACATTATAGCAAATACCTAACCTAACCACCTCTATATGTTAAATATTTAATTAAAATATACCTGCATAGTTACCGTTTATCTACCGCAGGCTAAGTTGATTATCGCTGAGTGGACACTGAAAACCGGTTTCTATACAGATCCAGAACAAAGTATGGTTGCTATAATACGTAAGTGCCCAAATCACTAATATTTTACAGGCCTTATTTAACAACTATTTAAGTTTGTACCCTTCTTGGTGCCTCTCTTGAATTAGCTGCAAAGTTTTGCCGGAAAAGCATGTACAATTTATGTACCATGTTCGGTAACTGTGAAGAATGTGTCTTGATATTGGACCCAGAAATTCATTCTCGTATTCCCAGGAGTACAACTGAGTATAACTGGCCCGATTTGGCGTCTCTGCTGTACAGTCTCGCCAAAAGAAAGAAATAACAACCTAACCAAACTTATGTTTATTCTATCCACAACTAAAACAATTTTCAAATTAATTTTATTGTTGTCCATATCATCTTATTTTTGTTTGAAGAAGGTTTTGTTGGCGCCTTTTGGGCCAAAAGTTATTCACTAAAATTGGGCAAATCAGTATTTTTCGCCTTTTTTAGTGGATTGGGGCCTTGGTCCATAAAATCTCAGGCAAAAATTTCAAGCCAAAGGAAAAACCATTTTGTTTCCCAGTTTAATGGGCCCATGCCTCTAACCTACTTTATTGTGCGTGACAGTTTCCAAGTCCCAGGGACTTACAGGTGGAAATTTCACGTTTCTCATAGAAAAAAAAATTTGACCATTTTCTAAAAGCGCGAATATTTTTAATTTTCTTTTTTTTTGTGCATTGAATTCCTCATAACACAAGAGCTGGAAGATATGAGATTTGAGCTAATCAGAAAAACAGTTTTCGGTCCCTCCTTTGTCCATTTTTGGGAAGACCATACCCCACAGTATTCTTTTTTTAATTTGTCTTCCGTTTGCTATTGGACCTACAGCTGTATTGTTCAGAATATTCAAGGGAAACTAGCATTTTGGGCTGCTTTTGAACCCCAAAGTACCCTGGTTCTTTCCAACAAAATGTTTGGAAACAATTCTTGAAAATTTTTAGCTAATCAGAGATGGAACATTATTGTTCCCCCATATTTGGGGGGTCCATGCCCAAATTGACTTTTTTCCTGACCTATTTTAGAGGGAAACCGAATTTTCTTCTCAATTTCGTCTTGTGGAATGGTCCAAGGACTTGAAGATTTAAATTACTGGCCGATCAAAACACAAACAGTCTTGGTGTGACTCCATTATTAGTGGATCCACAATCCCAAAATAAAATCGTCCTTACATATTAGGGCCCTTTGGCCCAGAGACTTACTAGTTTTAAGTTTCAAGCAATTCAGAAAAAAATCAGCCCTTTATGGAGCCCCGGTTCCAGAGGAACAAATATTTTCTTCTAGTTTTTCCTCTGCATTCGGGTCTCTTTGGTCCGAGGACTTCAGAATATTTCAAGTTTAAAATTTTCGAGATTTCAAGTATCTAAGAACTTTCGAAGTTTCGAGCGGATTGTAAAAAGGGTTTGGCCGTTTTTTGGCCCCCCTTAGAGAAAGATAAGATACTTATTCAAAAATAAAACACCAGGTCAGGACACTTATTAAAAAAAAAACACCAGTTCAAGCCCCGTAGGGCCGAATTTGCTCCTACAAACAGTTTCTGTACGCTTGGTTTGTCTTGGCCGACGGACTTACGTATGATCCTAACGATAATAATCGTTAGGTCCTTACGATAATAATCCTTAAAAGTTTCTAGCCAATCAGACACCCAAGAAAAAATTTACAACACTTCAGTTCTAAACATATATTTATACGGACCTTCTGACTATTCTGAGCAAAATCACCATCTGAAAAATTTGATACGTCTTAGGGGGAGGGGTTACGAAAGAGAACGGTAGCAAAAATTCACACATAAGGGGGTTGGCTAACCAATCGCTTTGAAACCTTATGCAGGAAGATAGAAATTTCAACTATAATCGAATGAGCCCCCCGCTCCAAGTTTCTACGACCACACCTTCAATAGGAAGTCGTTGGAAAAAAATTCAAAAATAAATAAAGGAAAAAAATTACATTGAACTTCGATATACGTTGAAGTACCCACAAATTACTGATTTTAAAAGAAATTTTCCATATTTTGGGAGACTTGTTTTCTTGTCTGGACACGGATTATTTTTTGGAAATTTTGCTCGCCCTCATTAAAATTGTTATCTTGAAATCTGGATCCGAGGCCACATAGAGATGTAAAAACACCCAGAAAGCGGTTGACCTCTGACCGTTTTATCCCTTAAAAACAACGCTAGAACTTTCGATTTGCAATCGTTTGAGCTCTTCCCAAACTTTGAAAGATCATTCATCATGCTAATTACTTTAGTCAGCCTGAGTGCTGAATAAAATTAGAGAAACGTATTCAGCTTACCTGCAGCTATGGGTATTTAGACATGGTTTCACCAAATGATATTTTGTGATATTTTGACTGGATATTTTTTGTTATAAGTCAAGCCAATTGACAAATATAAGAAAAGCCTGAAGATGGCACAGAAAAAAAGGGCGGAAATAACCCCTAATTGAAGATTTGATTCCGAAACATCCATAACCCTTAAATATTAATACCCTCTTAGCTTAAATTAGCTTATACCCTTTTATTACCCCTTAATACTACTTAGCTTAGATTAGCTTAAATACCCTCTTCTATCCCGTCCTATATGATGAAGCCAGAGGGAAAAATATACGAGTGAAGCATTGTGTTCCTTTACTAAGTATGTGCAGGTATTTAGTCTTTGACTCGTTTTTATTTATTCATTTTATATGGAAGAAGGTCGACACATTGTAAAGGAGAAAATTTCACCCTTTGCCGTGAACACCAGACATTTATCTTTCAGATACTTTCTTTTAAGCGGGCAATTTATTCTGCAAAGGCACTTGCTATTTAGACGAAAATATAGCTTACCTTTCTATCCAGTTCATCCGCTTTATACTCATACTCGCCTTTCTCTATTTTCTCCAAAAGCTTCTTCAGAATGTGAGACACTTGCATGCCACCAGGCTTAAGAAAACATGCAAATTAGACTACATCTCGTGCAACAATACATTTATATAAGAGCAATGAAAGTAAAAAGACTTTTGTATATGGAACCAAATTAACATGCAGTAAAAAAGGGATTCAATATCCTTTAAGAGATAAATCTGGCTGGATAGTTTTTTTCGACTAACATAACAGTAAATTCAAGAATTCAGTTTCTCTTTTTGTAGAAGCTTTATAATTTTTGTTTTTATGTTTTGTTTTTGTTTTCTCTCTCTATTTTTTGTAGAAGCTCGAATAGATCTTCGTCAATTTTACAAATACAAATGAAGCCGTGAATATACATCATTTTAACGTCTCAATAGCTAAACATAAACTTAAAATATCAAACGAAGGGTATTGACAAGATGTACAAAATCCCTTGTTATCAGTATTCCATTTCCCGTATCAAGCTTCCTTTTCTTTAGGAACGGATGATTTTTTGTTGTTCAATTCTTTCAAGTACTTCGAGCAGAAAAAAGAAAACTATTGTACGAAAATCAAATATCAAAGCAGAGGACAGGGTCAAAATTAAGGTAAAAATTAAAATAACCAGAAAAAAACTGCTAAAGCTACTTCATAAAATGTGAATGTCCATTCTTACCTGATCAAGAGAGTCTTCAAGCTTAGCTCTTACATTCACTTCTTTTTCTGGTATTTGATGGACTGCTGTATCGAGTGGACTACTTGGCCTCGAAATGCTAGCAGTTGCTGCTTCACAGGCGGCTACAGCAGCTGCTAACCTTGATTTTTCGAATAAAAGCTTTGCACTCATTGCGTTTACGTCTTCGAGATACGTTGACCAATCCTCACGGGACTTCAAGGCTGAATTTTGAAAGTTTGAAATTTCGGTATCCCAGGAATCAAAGTTTTTCATTATAGAATCGAGGATTTCTTCATATTCTTCAAACTTAGCTAGGCTTTCTTGAAGTCTAAAACGTATTTGCAATGCAGTATGAAGCAGGCTGTCATAGCTCTCTTGAATATTAAAAAGTTGGCTATCTATAACTTTTTCTATGGAAGGAGAAGACATTATATATCTTTCAACTTGAATATGACCCTTGGAACGTACTTGCTCTAGTATTGGTTTATAGTCGTATATACTTTGTGTCAGTGCATTGTGAACAACAAGCTGGTCATTTGTTTGATCCTTGTTACTGATATACATCGAGTTGTGAGCCATAAGCTGAAATGAAGTTTGCAACAACCATCTCTCACATTCTTGGAGAGCTTGGTGATAAGCAAGGTAGTCTTGGATCTCTGTCTCTACATCATACTTAGTCTCTTTGCATGTAGCACTTAGTTTCTCCAAGTGAGCTCTGATCTTTGCTAATCTAATTACAGCCTTGTCATTTCCAGCCCATTTAGTAATTATTTCTGCTTCTTTTTCAAGATCCTCAATATCCGTGAAGTGTCGATCAATCTCTTGTTGCATATATTTATAACGTTCAATCACTGTCTTCATTTCACCCATCTCACCTCTTGATTCAGGTTTTTCGGATAAAGCTTCATCAATTTCAGACAACCATCTTTCTAATTTTCCAACTCCATCATTGTAATCTTCCCAGCGGGATACAGCACTTTTTAATGCAGACAAAGAGTTTGAAACATCAACATTCAACGCATCCCAGTCTGCCCTTAGGGTTGCTATAGCAAGTCTTCCTCTTTCTTCGATATCTGAATCCACAGATTCAAGAGCTTTGGTATAAGATTCAATCATGACATTTTGTAGATGTTGTCCTTCAGTAAGACGAGTTGCAACAAGCTTAACGGTGTCATAGTGCTCTTTCGTTACCATCTCATCACCAATAGTACAAGAGTCTTGAACAGTACCACGCGATCTTTTAAGCCACTCTGAAAATTCGTGCATGTTACGTTCAAATACTGAGTGGTCGCCCACACTTTTTTCAGCCTTTGAAACTAGAGCTTGAACTCTGCTTACCGTTTGGGCATATGCTGTCTGAAGAGAAACAGTTTGATCACGAACCGGATTGAATGCCGATAACTCAATAAGTAATTCACATTTATCATTAAGTTCTTCCATCAACTGTTTTTTATGGTTTACCTCTGATAGAATTTGCTTGTATGTGGCTAACTCAGTCTTTGGATCATTACTTTCAAAGTGCTTCTTTTGAAATTCGTCGAGCCAAGATTTTATCTCACTAAACACTTTTTGGAAATCAATCCAAGCAGTTGCACATTTTGAAAGTCCTTTCTCAATTTCCAGAGCCATATTTCTTACAGCTTGCCATTCAGAATGTAACTGCATCATTTCTTGACGTAGAATATCCTGTCCCTCTAGGCTAGTTGTTTCCAAAAGTTCATCAGAAACCTGAGCGACTTTATTTACAAGCTGTTCGCCTTCTGAAAAAGTTTCGATAATGACACGAACCTTTTCTTGACTTGCACTTACAACTAAATTATCTCCGTTAATTACAGCATACTGCTGAATATCCATTCTTGTTTTTCGAATCCACTCCATTGCTTCATTACGAGAATGCCAATGCGCTTCATGGAGTTTAACCTGGTCTGCAAGAATAGAAATCGTCGAGGACAATACGTTATTTAGTTCATCAAACTTTTCAAAAGTAGGGTCATATTCTTGTCGAGATACTTCACCATTAGCTTTTATTTTATCATCGAGGCGCAGAAAAAGATCGGCATATGAGTTTGCGTCCCTTTGAAGCGCTTTAAATTTTTCGAACGTTGCCTTTTTCTCGCTTAAGTCTGTTAGGATAATCCTTTCACCATCTTTAGGTATAACAGAAATTTTGTTGTTCATTTCTTCCAGCCAATCAACAAGCATTCGATGAGCTTTGTCAATTTCTTCAAGCTGTGAGACCCTAGTAACAAGTTCTTGGCGCAGTGTTTGCAAGTCAGAAACGATTTTATCAAATTTTTGTCTTATTGCTTCGTTGTCTTCTTGAATTTTAGAAGCACCAGCCTGCTCAGTATTGAGAATCACCCTCTCTTTGAGCTCATTCATGTATCTTAGCTTGTTCTGGCCTTGTTCTATGCTTAATTTGATTTGTTTAACTTGCTGAAGTTTACTTTGAAGTTCAAATAGTGAGCCAGAAATGCCACTACAACCATCAAATTTTTCTTTAATATCATCTACCCAGTTCTCACACTCTTGGCAAAAGGCAAGATATTGTTGATGCTCCTGATAATGCATCTCCAATCGTCTCATAACTTCTTTCGCAAGGGATAACAGCGTATTGTATTTAGTTGTTACAGAAGTGATAGCGTTCGATATTCTTGAATCAGCACATATGTCTAAGAGACCCTGAGCTCTCATATTTAGTTTATCCAAGTCTCTTTGCCAGTCAAAAATATTTTGGAGATGAAGCTGAAAGTGTTCCAAAATATCCTTCTTTTCCTGAAGGGAGTTCTGTAATTTGTTATATGCTTGTACTGATTCTTCTGTCTGATTAAGCCACTCTAGTGCTTCCATGTACTGATCCTCGTACTCTGTCCATTTTACAAGGCCATTTTCTACAAGCGATTTGGTTTTGAATAAATTTTCAGAGTATGCATCAAATTCTTCCTGAAGGAGAGCACATTCTTCTTCAATCAGTTCCTTATTTTCGTCGTCAGCATCACTGCATGCGGCTTCACCTTTACCCAAGGCGAGCTCCAATTTTGTAAGACCCTCCTCCTTTTCTGTAAGCAACACTTGAATTTGAGCAATTTTACTCCCTAGTGAGTCCTTATCACCAATTGGCTCAGATATTTTGCTTAGCTTTTCCTTAGTAAATCTGACCCACTGCATGAAATCGTTTCCCGTATCAATAAATTCTTGATGCTTTTCCACTGCATCTTTTTGTTTAGCCAGGATGTCATGAGCTTGTCGGCTTAAAGTTTGGTATTTACTAGTTATATCAGTAACAGGGCTTGATTGTTGAAGATCTTCAGCTTTTAATGTAACAGAAGCAATCATAGGCTCAAAGGAAATAATATCTTGAACAATATTAGATGTTCTGCGAAGATTCGCACGCCTTTCCCCAAGATTGAGCATACGCAGTCCTTGAGTTAGACCTTTACGAGTTATTGGTGTTTTCTGTTCCGAAGCTTGCAAAAGTTTCGCTTCTCGGTCATTTATCCAATCATTCAACTGAGAGTATGAAGAAGAATAATCAGCCCATTGCAAAAGGGATGTTTCCAAGCTTACTTTTGAAGTTGACATTTTTTTGATAAGCCGATCCCAGTCTGACTGTAAGTTTCTTAACTCTTCCTTCATTTTTTCTTTTCCTTCTAATTTAGTATGTCGTAGGACTTTTTCCCCTAAATTTACAGCAGTATGGATTAAATTTTGAGCTTTATCTTGGCAACGGATTAGTTCTTGAAGTTTTTGTAGTCTCGTCTGTATCACTTCCCGATTTCCTTCTTTGGAGGCTTCACTTGCTATGCGAATTGTCTCACGAGCCTCTTCAATCCATAAGCGGGCTTCAGCCAAAGTGTTGTCATACTCACAATGCTGATCAGCATTTGTTTCAACTTTTCTGATAACGTCTTTTGCTAAATTTATTTGTACTTGGTATCTGGAATGCAAATGCCTTAGTTGATTTGAAATATAAGTATCAAGGTGTGATTTAAGCAGATCCGAAGCAGTCGACTGGAATTTGTCAATCTGGCCTTTCCCGCTTTCAAGTCTTTCAAGTAAAGATTTAACTGTTTCAACTTGTTTTGCTTTTTCAGCATAGGTAGAGAGCATCAAATTCTTTTGGGCCTTAATTTCAATATCAGCCTGAAGTAGCCAATCAGACAGACGTTCATATTCTTCTTTATAATCACGCCACTGCACAACAGTTCTTTCAAGCAACTGCTTTTGAGTTACGATTTCACGGAAAAAAGTCTCAAATGCTTCATTTAATGTTCTTACTTCGTTTCGAATTGTATCCTGGCCTGAGCCTGAAGTTGAAGCAAGTACAACTTCACAGCATCTATTAAGTGCTTCAACTTTCATTTGACCTTGACCTTGCTTGTTTAAAAGTGCATCTAGAGATTGAACTGCAGATTCAATTGCAAGACGATCTCCAAGTGATCTGTGCTTTAAAGCAGGCACTTTTTCTCTGGCTCTTCTTATCCAAGTTGTCATGTCATCGTAGGCCTCTTTGTAAGACATATGATCATTCAGTTCATGTTGTCTCTTTGCTCTTAGCACCCGTACGCTTTCAGATAGCTTGTCATATTTTTCAAGAATATTTTGTGCCTGAATGGCTGCTGAAGCTTGTTGTCCACTAGAGACCATTTCCGAGGCCTTGGTTTTTAAGCTTTCAACTTCATATTTGTCACATATTATTTTTTCTTCCAGACTCTGAAAAATAAGAGGAAAAATTAGAATAAGGATTAGAATAAGAGTTAGAAGAAGGCTAAAAAAGGATAAGAATAGTGAGTGATCATCGAAAGATAAAATTTTGAGACAGTTAGGCTACTGAAGAAAAGGACGATTACATTTTGGGGTTGATGAGATGAAATCATAAAATTTAGGTAAGTCTTATGCATCTATAAACTTGCAGTCTATAAACTTTGAAACTAGAGCCAAAATAAAATCTTGCTGCTTTCTTTTTATCCCAAAAGAATACAAAACTAATCATAAAGATGCAAAACAGCAAATTACATTTAAATCAGATATATAAATAAGAAGACATTTGTCGATATACGGAGTTTCCAAGAAAACAAAGAGATCTTTTAAAACATTTAAAATGTATTTCTTTTTCAGTAAAGTACAAGTTATGTACTGTATTTAGAAGGCATGGGGGGAGTCAGCCCTACTTCTCTTAGTTTCTGTTCTTTTTTATTTTGACTCGCTTATTTATTGCCGTTTCTGTTGTTTTGGGTTTCATTCATTTATTGATGGTGATTTATGGTAGTTTTACGCTTGAAAAATTACCTGACTTTACTTCTATTCAACTTTGGTTTAATAGAGCTCTTTACTTTTCTTTGAAAAACTTCTTTTGTTGAAAAAGTTTTTTTTTAATTAATTTTTGTTCGTTTTCAATTGACACTTTCTTTTTCATCGGTTAAGAAAAGAATATTTTAAATCTTTTTCATTTTTCTCTATAAGAATCCATATTTTGGCATACTATTTATACATTGGCCAAAATTCTTCAACAATTTTAATGATATACGCCCTTTTGAAAATCTGGATACAACTAGTATATTTTAATTTAGTTTCACACCTAACCTTTCCTTGAAAAATAAGACTTGGTACCTTATTCTGTTGTTAAGACTTGGTATCTATGGTATTTTGACAATCCGGATGCACTTAAACCCTTTTGATTTAGTTCAATAGTTAGAAAAGAAGTAGTAATAGTAGTAGCCGTTGAAGTTTCAACTTAATACCCTTGGTTGTTGTGGAGATATTGCTGAGACGTCTCACTGACACCCAGCATGCACATAGTGCCTTTTTTATTTAATAAGTCAAGTAGTTTTCTGAGACGTGGGCGATCCGAAAAAAGGAGGAAGTTTCATTAGATGTTTTCCAGAGGAATTGTCTGCTGATTGTTTTGGGTACCCGTCTGAACGACCATATTTCAAACACTAAGCGGCACGAAAAATAAGGTTCTATCTCGCTTTCTAGGGCTATAATGAAAGAAAGGTTCAGATGGCTAGGATACGTTCTGCAGATAAAGGATGACAGATTGCAAAAAATTGTCATTTCCAAACAACCATTTAGGGCCAAACAAATGAAGGTAGGCCCTGAATTGGGGGGGAGGAGGTTTGTGAAGAAGAATTTAAGGAAAACTGAGACTTCTTGGGGTGGTGTTAAGAGAGAGGTTCTAAATAGATTGGCATGGAGGAGGAGCGTGCGTAGCTGTGTTTAGCCTCAGGTGGTACGGTGCTGCAGTGAGTTAGCAGTATAAGCGGTAGTAGTCCATTTCCATCTCTCGGGCCGTTCCCGAAATATCGCAGATAAAGTACGTTATCGAAATACAACTTGCGTACACATAGTGGCTTTTGATTTGCTTTACCCTCTACCTCCAGGTCAGAATTCAATGTCCACTCCTTCCCCACAGTACTCCCTGTGTATCAAGTTCAATCTTTGAACTTGATACTGCGAGTTATTCCTGATATTTCTGAAGATACGCGATTTTGGTAAACTGGCAACACATAATGTCTTTTGATTTACATTGCTATTTAATGTTATATCAAGCCCACAGGAGCTAGTAATGTGAACAAAAAATTGATAGATCAAAGGAAAAGTTTTTTAGCAAACTCCCCCCCCCCATTTAACATCAAACATTAAGTTCCCTTGCTCCTCTCCCATTTCCTTCCTCAGCAGTACCTGCAAATTTCAACTTTAACTTCCAAGCCGTTCCCGGGATATAGAAAAAGTTCTATCTCGATGATCTGCATATACATAGCGTATTCCAATTTACCCCTGCGCCCTCTCCAAAGTCAACATTGAGACCAAATTTACCCCCCCCCCCTCCTTAAAAAATTCCATAGAATTTTCAACTCCATCGCCTCACCATTCTCGGAAGGTTGTAAAACTCGGGTGCACATAGACTGCAAAAAAAAGAAGAAAACTCGCAAGACTGCAGGAAAACTCGGGTGCACATAGTATATTTTGATTTGCTCAGGTACCTCTGTCGTTTCTAGAGTATACACTAAGAAAACTCAATGTATCTTGGTCTAGCAAACTATTCCAAAAAACGTCTAGCTGATAGAACAAGCAAGACAAAACAGACATAGCTAAATTTCCTATTAAAACCTGTTACCGAACAATGGGTAACTTACATAATTAAGAGTCTTTTACCCTGGGGCTGTGGAGCTAATGTCGACCCCGAACTTGTACTTATTAAATCTTTCGAGGTTTCTGATCAATGTCACTACCTCAAAATTTTGATCCAATATCATGAGGCCTAGGGGGATCGGGGTTAGCAGGCATGGGTATCAGAGATAGGCTCGTTGCCCCCAAATCATTTTCGATTCTTATAAATGGTATTAGAGCTTTCAATCTCAATTCGAATGTGTCCCTTCCCAAGTGTCTCAATCACCCCTGCCTTCAAAGAAACCGACAATAAAGAAACAATTTTTGCAAAAAACATATTTTTCTTACATATTCAATCAACTTGTCAGTTTGTCTTTACATTTTTTCTAAACAGTATAAAATGTTTTCCAATATGTCAGATTTCATTTAAAGGGGACAAAATTATTTGTTTTCGGAGAAATTGTTGATGGTTCTTTGACAAAATCGAATCTTCTACAGAAAAGAGATTACAAAATTCAACACGCTTTTATACAACCTAGAGTTCACCAACATTTTGACTCGAGAGGAACTTTTTGTTCCCCGGAAGCTAGAAATATATCGGCATCCTAGAATTCAGAAACGGACATCTTTTAAATTTGGTTCCAACTGGAGCCACTGTGAATTCTGTCATCTAGGTGAAGCTTGGGGGCTGCACAATTCATTAAATGATACTTCACTTTTACGGATACCATAATGCAAAACTTGATGTTTTAATCAAGCAAAATGAAATATACGATTCACAAATGGTGTTTTTTTTTCAGCAGGCCATATAACCCGGAGAAAGAGTAAATATATTTGAAAAAGCACCAAACTATGTAAAAAAACAACTCCAGGAGTCAATTCAAAACAATCTAAGTTAGCTAATTTAGATTCGACGATAAAAAAGGTAGCTTTTGCACCTTGATTACGTTTGAAGTCTTGGCCTTTTATTTTAAGTAAATAAAATATTATCTAGCAGCAAAGCGGCAAATTTGCAAATTTGCATTAGTGGTAGTGCAGAGAGGATATCTGGGCTTAAGGAGGACACAGAGACTTATACGATCAAGTATCTCTCTCTCTCTTTTTTTTCCGGTATCCCTCTAGCACGACAATTTTCAAAAAAGATGAGTCAAAGGAACTCAGATGCATTTTTTTTTCAAAAGCTTTTTCAAATACAGAATTTTTGCCTAATTATGCAAGTAAGTGGGCAGTGATAACTAACACCTTCTTTTTTATTGCAGTTCATAATGGCTTCCAAGCTACAAGACAAAGCTTTGTTATTTCAGTCTGAATACCCAGGATCTAATAAAGGTTTGAGGGGGCCAGTTATTTTTTCTATATTTTTTCCTTTTGCACCCTCTTACCTTCAAGGACAGTATGAGGCATATGAGTTTCCTACCGACCAATAAAGTGTTTTTGGTCCTTTATAGCCCCCAATTTTTGTGAGGGGGATTGGCCTTTTGCACATTAGGATCTTCTTAGACAAAAGACTTAGCCAAAAATAATTGATCAATGACAAACTGTTTTTTGGCCAATTTTGGGACCTCCTTCCCTCCACAGCAAAAATGTTTCATGTTTTAACCCAAAAAACGATTCCCGAAAGTTTCGAGCCAATCTAACACCAAAAATAAAGACCCCAATTTTCAAGGTGAATGAGCCAATTTTCGAAGTAAATGCGTCTCAATTCAGTCTCTATTGACCAAAGAGTTGACAATCTTGGAAGGCTGATTTTTTAAAAAATAAGAGAAAAAAGAGTACGAGTAACTCACCTTTAGCCTCTCGACTTGTGCTCGTTTTTCATTGTAAGTAGTCTGCAATTCATTTGAGGCAGAAACATCTTTACTTAAACTATCAACAGTTATGTTCAAATGATGAATTTGTTCAAGGAAACCAGCCCATTTCTGGATAGTTTCATCTAGATTTGATTTTGTCTCAACCATACGCGTTGCAAGTGCTGACCATTCTTCCTGAAGCTCGTTTAGTTGACGATTGATATCAGCATGCCCATCAGGAGCTGTGTTAGCGAGAATATTTTGAGCCAATTCAACCGTTGTTTGAACTTTTGTAAAGCCCTCTTCTTTATACAGCAATAAGTCCTTAATTAAGAGAAAAACAGAAAGATAAAAACCAGGAAAGCTTACGCACTAGACTAGATGATTTATAGGGCATTACAATTTTCAAAGTATGAGATTTACCCTACTGCAGGAATTGAAAAATTTCAAGATAATAGTTAGTACCTGTGCATAAATTTCGCAGAAATTAAACATAAAATATTATTTTCTCTATCACCCTTCTTTATATGCTAATTGGGTGTGTTAACTTTGGCTTCATAATTTCAAAAGAAAAAGAATAAGGTGGTCCAGAAACAGGATTAACAAGATAAAATAAAAGTTCAAAATCGGGATAAAATCCCTTTTAATAGACAGTGTAAAGAAATTCACAAAAATACCAGATATTTCGGTCACATTTACAGTGACCGAAATATCTGGTATTTTTGTGATTTTCTATACACTGTTTATTAAAAATGATTTTGTCCCTATTTTAAACTTTTATTTTATCGTCATGGAAAGGTAGTGTGGTCTCCGAAATTATCTAGCATTAACAAGAGCAGATTGATTTGATTGCGCTAGAGATAAAGAGTTCAAGTCCCGACCCTACGGTCCACGAAAATGCAATTTATTTGTCAGAGTTATCTTCAACAGAACATATGCTGCCTATGACTCTTAAACACAGTGCGCATACCAGCTTTTTGTGAAAAATATGAACTTTATGAATTTCTGACCATGAAAATAAGAAGTTTATGAACTTTTGATTGCACTTTCTATGAACCAATTATGAACCTAGATTTGCGATGTGTGGACACATCGTGAAAACTGTCCGTGGACACAAAAAGTGGCAGTTGGTGTTTTCAACACTCGTGAACATAAATTTTTAGTTTTTTGTTTAATGAGTTCAGTTAAATGTTTTTAATTTGTATAAAAGGACAAAATAAAACAGTACAAAATACTCCACTCTAGTTGTCCCTTTTGGCAAAATATGATGAAATTAAGGACGACTTTTGTTTGTTTACCCTGCTTTGTATTAGCTCAACCTCTCTGGCTGCCTCATTTTCTTCGCGCATCTTCCAGCTCAAAGCCTTGATCAAACTTTGTGCAAGGCTTATTTATACAAAGTCTTTTGTATCTATGGCTTTTTTCAGCTTCTCATTAGCTTCTTGAAGAAGCCTTTCTGCTACTGGTCTCTTCTCCTTTTCAACTGACTTCTTTTCAACTGACTTCTTCTCCATCGAATCTTTTTGCCAGGTCTTTAATGATCTTCTCAGATAGCATCCTCTTTTTTTCCTCCTCTTCTCTTGCCTTCTTCTCCTTATATTTTGAACTCCTCTTCAGCCTGTTCTAGATCACTCAGCTTCCAGGTACAGTTTACAGCTCTAGCACGCATTTCACCCCAAATTCAACAGCTATCTGGTCAAGGATTATTCTTGGATTTTTTTTAGGGGGGGGGGGGCAAAATAGGATGATCCGATAAACAAGCGTTAGGAGGAAGTTCAATTAACGCAAAATTGCTTTAATTAAGTAAATTACACTAATTTAGACTACGTTAGGGAAGGGCACTCCCCTTCGCCCCCTCATGGATCCGCCACTGTCTCTGATAATAGAAACTAACTCGGGCCTGTTCTCAAACATCTTTAGAATGTCAGAGACTATCAGTCTAGCATTGAGCATTTTCACTTTTATCGATGATTTTTCCTCGGCCATGATCCGTCTTGTCCGGGAAAAATCACGTTCAATGTCAGCGTCCCCATGCGACATGCAGAGAGCTGCTTTCACCATCTTTGAAACAAGGGGATATTTTGTCTGTCCTTTATGGTTTTTCAGCCTAAAAACCGAGTTCCATAAAACATGAATCCTTGGTGAATTCATGTTCTTAGGCAAACTCGGTTGAAGCTGGAGGAAGTTTCATTCATCCCTGGCAGATTCAGTGTTCACACGGGAAGGCATCAATCCAACGATTTTCACAAAGTCATTTGTTGTTGTCTCAGGATTCGTGTCATCCAGCCACAGGCACCATAAATGCTGAAGGGCAATCTGACCTAGTGATTTCTCTTCAATATGGTGGCAGGCGGCCAGGTAAACAGTTCTGGCACTACTCCTGAAGTTCAGAGCATCGACTAAAAGATAGCTTAGTACAAGAAGATATAGGGGCAATATAGGAACCAAGTTAGATGTAGTACTGTCTTTTTGAACAGAAGAAAATGTATGTTCACAAAAAATACAGTGTTACAGTTTGAAGCGTTTAAATACAACTCTTGCACATTTGCTTCGCTTGTCCTATATAAAAAAAATGACAACAACCGCAATTGCTTTCCTGCTGATGACAGGAAAAATATGAACTTTATAAACCTTTTTTCTGAATTGTGAACCATTTATGAGCCTAGGTCAAAAATGTGAACTTTTTTCATAATTATGAACCTCGTGGAAGGCCTGGAGCACCCCCCCCCCCCCTCATATACATACGGAATAGCTTCTGTCCATTTTAAGTTTCAATGTTGTTCTTTAATTATAGTGGAAAAGAACTTGTTTATTTTTTAGTTTCCTTATCCTTATTTAAGTCAAGCCCAGGTCTAACGAAGATATGATATAGGCCATTGGACCCATAACTCAATTCTTTGCTGTAAAATTGTGTGAGTCAATAATTGTAAATTGACTAGTAGCGTCCAGCTTATCCAGTTTTTTGCTTAAGAAATAAATTTTGCAAAATAATTAAAAATTGGACAAATTTTGAATATTTTGTAAAAACTTTCGATGAACAGTAGTTTTGTTGAACAATTTCTTAATAATATTTTGCTTGAGGATTTTGGGTCGAGGGAGAGGATTACTATTATTCAAATGGGTGGAAATTCCGCTTGACGTTTGATATTCTACGCGGCTTTAAGGCCTTGCGATCTTTACAGAGATCTCAAACTTCTCTTTGATGTTTATATAAGTCATATACATATGTTCAATTACACTGAAACATAGCATACAAATATGAAAAGAGAAATGTTACCATGTAAAATCGCTGAAAACAAAGCTCTTAGTTCCAATTGCCAACACCCCCTGGCGAAAAAAGAAATTAATTTCTGTTCTCCCAAGAAAAGAAATTTCCTGGCAAGGCTCAAAATACCTCACCTTGTCTTTTCAACTTCTGTTTTGGTAGGGAGTGAATCCAACATTTTATGCCATACAGAAAAAGATAGTCACAATGGAAGGGGCACTACTACCCCACCCCTCCCCCAAGAATCAGTAATAAAGGCAAAGACCAAGAACATTCCTGGAAACCAAAAAGGATTTGGTATCAATTAATATTGAAATGCACTCTTATAGACATCTGTAACCACAGCCACTTCCACCTGCACAACGACCTGTCACCCCTCCTTTCTAATAGATGGTACGCAATTATACAAACTAAACAAAATCTTTTAATGGAGAATCAAATGAATCTGTTTATTTAAATCAAGCTTCAAGATACATTTCCATAATAACTATTTATCTCGTATAGACTACTTGACTTTTCAGGAACAAATATACTACTGTACGGCATAACTTTCTCTGCAATTGGGAAGCTTTTTTTTATTTTTAATTCTTATGAATTGATTGGCTATATTAAAATTTCAGTCTATAGCAGCTTGTTCTTCTTTAAGGCAAAATCGTAGTTTGGTGCCACAAACGGGCAGAAAACGCCACTTCCCTGTGACACAATCATTTTTTTCACTTAAAAATGGCACTAGAAGTTTTAATAACCATTGGATTGAGTTGATATTCAAGGACCATCGATTTGACACAATCACCCCTGGGAAAAAAAAAAAACAAATAAAAAACAAATGAACAAGTGAAAACGCATACCTGATCTTTCTTCTGAAAATACGTAATTCAAAATTCCACATTTTTGAAGCATTTTTGCAGCAAATCCTCGCAAAAGCTTAGATAGTTCACCCTTTCCAAGGTATTCATCTCTTAGTTTGTAGCATTCAAAGTAAAAAGTAAGACAAGGCGTTACAATATTATGTTACTGAACCAAAAAAACGAGAAAAATCTTACCTGGACAGTAGCAAGTTTCGCCTCTAAATCTTCTTTAGATGAGGCACTTAAATCGGAGCAATATTTTAGCTTGTTAGAAACCTCAGCGAGCCATCGTCGTCCTTCGTTAACTCGTGCAAAAAAGTCCTGATGATTCGAGACGTTTATTTGCCATTTTGAAACGTAATCCTGTAAAAGGCGCATTTCAAGGAAGAAGAAAGGAAACGTCAAAATTAAGTACGAGGGATAATACATTTATGTAGCTTTTTGTATAATGTTAAACATAACAAGACCTTTTGAAACGCCGTCACAAATGTGCTCCATGAGTTTTAGTTCTAAGGCGATTCTTGCAAATGTGTCTCGATAATATAACTTGAATGTTCTGTCCCTTGAATGTTGTTTGCTGTGGAAATAAACAACTCAAGAAATCCATTTAATTTACACGAAACATAAACAAAATGGATACATTGGATGCTGCTGTTTGGGGACTGACCTTTGTGCTTGAATATATTTTAATTGATTGCCTAATTGGCTAAGACGATAAACAGTTCTCTGAAACCATTCAGGAACCATTCGTTAAACTACTGACTAAGAATATGACGACGCACCTCAACTAGAAATAGAGCAAAAACTAAAAGCTCATATAACACACGCTTCTTGGAGTAAACGATCCGCAAAATATCAAATCAAAGTCAAATCCCATAAAGAAGCCACTAAATCCGTGGCTACTATTCCCTACCCTATTTATGTGATATATAATGACTATGCTTGACAACAATATAGCTTTTCATCTTCAGAAAGGCCAGATGCAACATAGAAACCCATGTCTTAGCTGTAACTATTAACTATGTTTTTTTTTTTCTGAATCTCTCCTGCCTACTTACAAATTATGCAAATTACAAGATATTTAGAAACTACAACTTAGTCATAGCAGAGGTCAGCTGCACACATTGGGAAGGACAACTATGGGACTAGCTGTTATCTCCCATAAGTTAACATACCTTCTAGCAGATCAACTAGAGATAAATATGACCTAACATGTCTTATCATCATTACCAATTTCATTATTATCTTAAAAACTTCGCAACTTATTGAATTGTCTTCAACATTATTTTTATAAAAAGGGAAATGTGAAGTTCATCCTTTCAAGCACCGTCTGAGGATCCAGCAATCAACTGTGAGAAACATTTTCGAAAACATATTGGAATATTAGAAATTGGAATTATTTTTACTAAAAAGCATTTTCTTTAAACAACCAGGACCCAAATGCCTGATCCACATGGATTCTAAGCTGTGTGTGCTTAAAAAAATGTTGATGTCTCATATAGAATGCGGAAATCTGAATTTTGAAATAGTTGTTTTCTAAATGATTGTTTCACATTTCGGTAAAATATGCTAGCACTCAATTCTTACCTTAACTCTATTCATCAGCTGATGGTATTTGGTCGCAAGCTCTGTTACAATAGTCGGACGAAGCTGTGAAGCCCTATACAGCTGTTGTGCTTTTTCAGTGATGGTGTCCATTTCAATCTCTTTTGCACGTATTTCTCCTTGAAGTTGTTTCAAGATTTCCAATTGTCCTTCTTTTTGCTCAAGGGTCGGTTTAAGATCAACAGCATGCAATTTATTGTCTGTTTCTCTAAGCCATAGTTGGTATTGGTCTCTAAGGGATTCATACTCAATCCATTGTTGGAGTTTTTGTTCAAGTCCATCTATGGCTGATCTGAAACGAAAATCTTCAGTAATAAACATTTTCACCTTCAGAAGAAGGTCGCTTTTAACAAGTAGTTCCTCAACTTAGGGGAATAATAAACTATTGTTTTTTCGGACTAAGTTTAATTTCGGATTAAGTTGTACCCTCCAATTTGAAAAAAAAAAAAAAACTTACTGAATAGCGCTTTGAACTCCTTGCCACTCTTGCACGGAAGTATCTATTTGTGCTCTAACATTCATTTGTCCAGCTTCATTTGTCACAGGTATTACTTTTTCACCTAGTTCCTTTATTGTTTCTAATCTTGGTTCTTCTTCAGGAAGACTCAATTGTAGGCTCTGTAAAAAAAGAGAAGAACCAGCTAGATATAGTATTCTGCTACAAGAGTTACAAATTAATATTCCATCTCCGTATCTACCCCGTAACCTAAAAATTATGAAAAATTGGCCATATACACAGACCATAGAGATAATGCATTTAATTAGAGGCAATGCTCGTCTTTTCACAGCCATTATAATAGTAGTACAAAGAGCAAAACAAAAATTCAAGAAGTAAACACACAAAGGTTTGAACTTCCCCCAAAGAAAGGTCAACATAATCAACTGAACTTTGAAAATATTGATGCTAATTTGAAACGCCAAGGTTCTTCTGTCAGAGTGACAAACAAATAGGAAATTAGTTTATGTTTTCGGTCTTATTTCTATCAAACCCCGCCCAACTTGCTCTTGTTTTAATTACCAATATTTGTATTAGCCTAGGTATTTGTAACATGTTTACATGAAGAGATCATTTCATTTTGTTTGAACGTCCTAGACGTTACTGATTCTGTCTTATCTATGCATGTTACACTATTCTAGTTTGATTGGAATTGTATACAGTGAGGTATCATCGTAATAAGTTGACTTAGAGTGTTTACACAAGAACTGAAATATTTTTTATATTCGAATTTCTTTGTTTGTTTCCTATTTATTTTCCCCTTATACGCAGAGTATTTCATCAATATGTGTTAGGGATTTAAAGAGTATTTTCAAAAAAATATCTCAAGGAGAACTAAAAAGCTATATTAAAACCAAAGATGAGTAGAAACAAAGTCATATATAATAATCTAAATTAAAAGCGAACAGAGATTATTACCAACAAACGAATGAAACCTAAAATGACTAGAAATTACCATGAATAATGGAGTCAAATTTTAAGAGAAGAGAAATTACCACAAACAACCCCTAGGCTTTCAAAGACCAGAGCATCATTTGCACTATGCGGAAAACAAAAAATTACCGAGACTTCAGGAATAAATATAATCATGTATTGAAGGATCTTTCCACTTTCATTAGTTTTATTCAGTAATCTTGAGTATTAAGGCTATTTTATTTCTTTTTTAGCTGTTGCTGATGCTGTTTTGACGAATAAAACCATAACGATAAAAATGTATATAATTTTCAATGTAATGAAAATGACATTGAAGCCGTTTACATACTTAGAGAGAAGGGGAAGGGAACAGATAGCCCTACTCCTATTTGTAAAAGCTTATTAGGCTTGAGGTACCATTTTTGTTGTTTTCTTTGTGCAAATGTTCTGACAAATAAAAAAAAACTGCTCAAAACACAAATTGCTTTCAGCAAAGCACAAATGTCGTTCTGATATTTAGAACGTGGTCCTACTACTGTTCTGATAATTTCTTTTCTTTTTAAGTTTGACTAATTTATTCATTCTAAGTTTTGTACGTTTTGGGTATCATTTATTCATTGATAGTAATTTCTGTCCATTTAAAGTTTGAGCAATTTTACGTCTTTCTTTATGCTAGTCCTTAGTTCTAAAATACGCCTTCGCTTTTCTTTGCAAAGCTTTTTGCTCAAAAAATTACTCTTTTGAAATGAATTTCTGTCTGTCTTCAATTGACAGTTTTTTTTTAAAATAATAAGAACGTCTGTCAAATAATTTTTTTTTCCATTTCTATGCTTATGAATTATGATTTTAGTTAGTTATTTAATTTTGCCAAAAAAAGAAAATTTAATCAAATTTTAAATAGCATCAATTTTTGTGTAAAACGTTTTAATAATCGTTTAGCCATAGAATTTTGGGTGGATGGGCAGGGTAATGTTATTAAATAGATTAAAAATCTTCATAATTTTCGGTCTTCCACAAGATTAGGCCATCCAGACCCCCCCCCCCCCCGGGGGGTCTATTATAACCTAGAATAGAAATAAATATTGAACTAAAATACTAGTATAAGAATCTAATTGTATTATATTTTTTGAAGCTGCTTGTTTGTTTAAATAAATGCATTTTGGGGTAATTTATAAAAAAGGGCTATCAAATGACATGAATTAAAAAGAGTACCTGTTTTAACTTCCAGCACCAAGTCGTTTTCGAGGTACTGCAGATATACCATTTCATTGATCGGACAGTGTCTTTCGATTTACCCTGGCCCCTCCCCAAAGTTAAAACTTGAGGCCCAGTTAACACCCAACCCCACCCAAAGACACTTTAAAAGTTTCAACTCAATCCCCAAAGCTATTTCTAAGATAAACCCTGTGTTTAAAAAACTGGCAATTCGCATAATTTACAGCCCTTGCTCCAGGGGGATTCCCGAATACAGATTTACTAAGCCTTTTGATTCTTTTAAACAAAATGGCAATCTCAAAATTTTGATCGGATATATTAGGGGTACACGAATGGTACCAAAAATAACATGGAAGGGGGCAGACTGCCCGGAAATAATTTTCGAATATTATAAAAAGAGCACTAGAACTTTTTATTTTCAATCTCAAAGGCTTATCCCCGTTCCTAGGGTATTACGGATATGGTATTTTGATAAACTGGATGCACTGAGTGTCTATTGATATAACTATACCCCTTTCCCAAGTCTTAATTCAGCACCCACCTGCTCCCCCCCCCCCAAAAAAAATGTTCTTTACTGATATAGACTCAATACCGTAAGCCATTCCCAAAATATAACAAATACCCAATTTTGACAAACTTACAGCAAATAATGTCTTTTAATTTATCTCACTACTTAATCTTACATAAATTATAAATTCCATAGGATCTTTTACAGTCAAAAAAATTTTTTTATCCTTGATTCTTTTAATTAGGGACGAAAATTGTTTAACCCTTCGCCGTACCTCAGAGCTAAATTTAATTTTCTTTACCCTCCCCCTTTTCTTTACACCAACACTACCTGAAAGTTTCAACTCCGTTCCCCAAGCCACCCAGGGATATTGCATATACGCTATTTTGGGTACACATAGTGACTTTCCCGAACTCAAAACAGACAGGGAGGATGGCCGGCTGTCTTTCGATCCCTTTCAACTCTTAAAAAAGAATAAGAACTTTCGATTTCCTATTTCAATTGTCCATTTCCGTTCTTTGCAATATACTACTTTGATAGCCTGGATCAACATACTGCCTTTTGATTTAGCTCTACGCTTTCCTAGTTATTTTTCAACGAGATTCTCAAAATTCCATGAAAGTTTATTTAATAGCCTTAGCCCATCCTCAGACATCGCTAATATAAAATTTTGACAACCTATCAGCACATAGTGTCTTGATTTGTGTCGTTCCTTAGCCAGGAATTTTACGTCTCATATGAGCTGCATTATAATATGAGAAATCAGTACTTTGGTCTGGGTTGCACACAAGATTGTTTAGTCCCTTTCACCTCCACCCAAAACTATATTTTTTTTTCATTACCCCATC
>JAQQPU010002406.1:21675-32526 GCA_029168905.1 Artemia sp. Kazakhstan ARC1039 | reverse complement strand
GCTAGGATTTTAATGATATTGGTATATTGTTAATGATCTTGGAAGGATCGTGGGTTAAGGGATTTATTAAAGCTAGATTAAGTGAGTGTCACGTGAAAATATTTTTTTTTTTTTTAAGTATAAGGGCTAGATTTATATTATTACTCCTGTTGTTAATAATAGAATAGACGCACAGATTGGATATTCAATATTTTTCACTTTAATATTGAACTTCCAAGTTCTGAAAATTATAGTTAGATGATTTAGTTAATTTTTTCTACGACAACTTGATGTTATGCTTGTGTTCCGAAGTTTTCCTTAGCTCTACACTTGTAATCATTCGGCCACACAGCAGAAATATGAGTTTCAGTCCATCATATCATAACAATTGTTAGGACTTGCTGCTACAGTCTAAAAGATGCCTCATATTCAATAACAAGTTGCATATTTACGTACCTGATATTTTTCTAGTTGCTCTTGCTTACTTTCTAGGGTTGGTTTTGGGGCATAATCTTTCAGAGTCGCTTCAGCTTCAGACAACCAAGTTAGAAGTCTATCAAATTGTCCCTCGTATTCTTGCCACTGATCAAGTCTCTCTTGCAGATCATGTCTTAAATCTTCTGCATGTGTTCTAAATTTCTCAAGTTCAAACCTGTTATAGATATACAAATAGTAGGTATTAAAATCCTTATTTAAAAAATCAATAAACGTTCGATAGGAGGCGTATTGAAATTAACGTCAGACTGCACGGGCTCTAGATCGCATCGGGAGAGCCAAAGTTATCGAACAGTCCGTGGTAACGAACTGTCATTAAGCAGCGATTCGCGCCAATAGAAACAGAAACTCTAAAAAAGTTTTGACACAGGAGTATTGATAACAATATACTCACGAAAACTTCAACAGTCTGAGAAAATTTGCTTGATTTTCGAAACAGAGATTAAAATTATTTCACATCAAAGTGGTATTTTCTGTCGTTTTGCATTACAAAACAACAATTTTACGACTAAGAGGGAGAAAAAGCCGTCAACAGGAAACTTCCAAGGTAGCCAATCAATTTAAAAATAATAGGAGAGTTATATATTGAGCTTCTTATACTCAGAGGCAGTACGGCCGCGCGGTGGCGCATTTAATCCTAAAAATGCATGCAGTCCATATAAAATAAACAGTTAACATACACATTCATTTTAAAGCTTCATTTGACTAAGTTGACTCATTAGAGGCTGTATATTTGCGTACATTGATGGATATTTGCGTAAAAGATAATGGGCCTGAAGTCTCTGAGTTGCATTTTTATGCCCAAATTTTTCAATTCCCGTTGAACCTTCAGATAAATTCAGTAGGATGTTAGATGAGGAGGAGGAAATATATATAAGAGGCTTCCCCCCCCCCCTAGTCAATACCTTGCTCTTTAAGCTAAAGTTCGAATTTTGTTCCAATTCTTTAAAAATGACCCCTTAATCACAAATGCCATTAATTAGAATAAATAGCTCTTATGAAAGTACTAAAAAATCTTTGGCTTAAAGAGCGAGGTATTGACTAGGGGATGAACCCAATCATATACGTAATGTTTTCGGTCGTTTTAAGTTTTGATGTTGCTCCTTACTTTCAGTTGAAAAACCTGTTATTTTTTATATAATTTCTTATCTTTTTTTTAAATAGTGCTGGGAAATCTGGCGTTCCCTTCATAGCAATGTCCCTTCCCCCATGAAAACTTCCTTCATGGAAAAATCTTTCCACATAACCCCCGACCCACCCCCCACTACCAGAAAAATCCCCCCTGAAAACTTCTGTATACTTCCCAATAACCAATACTATATGTTATCATTGGGTAAAGTCAATAACTTTCAGCCCTCCCCCGGGGGACTTCGGGGGATTAAGTCATCCTAAAAGACATAGTTATCATATTTTCGACCATGCTGAACAAAATGGCTATCTCAACATTTTGATCNGGTGACTTTGGTAAAAAAATGAGCGTGGATGGGGGCCTAGTTGCCCTCCTTTTCTTGGTCACTTAAAAAGAGCACTAGAACTTTTAATTTCCGTTCCAATGAGCCCTCCCATGATATTCTACGACCACTGGGTCGATACGATCACCCCTGGAAAAAAAAACAACAAATAAACACGCACGCATCCGTGATCTTTCTTCTGGCAAAAAATGCAAAATTCCACATTTTTGTAGATAGGAGCTTGAAACCTCTGCAGTAGGGTTCTCTGATACGATGAATATGATGGTGTGATTTTCATTAAGGTTCTATAGCTTTTAGGGGGTCTTTCCCCCTTTTTTCGAAAATCAGCCAAATTTTCTCAGGCGCATAACTTTTGATGGGTAGGACTAAACTTGATGAAACTTATATATTTGAAATCAGCATTAAAATCCGATTTTTTTATGTATCTATTGGTATCAAAATTCCGTTTTCTACAGTTTCGGTTACCATTGAGCCGGGTCGCTCCATACTAACAGTTCGTTACCACGAACTGTTTGATACTGTTTTCTGTTGACCATCAGTTTATACCACAGGATGGAAGCTGCCTCTTATATATATTTTCATTGTGTCCAATTCCCTGTAGTATTTCCTAACATTAGAGCACGACACGCTGAAATTACGTATTGAGAATAATTCCTCTTTCCCGTGAACCAAAAATGAAAATTTTGATAGTCAGGAATACCCTATTAGTAACTAAAAATGTTTCATCGAACTGAAAAATAAAAAAATAATGACCCTGCTTCCAACAAAATATCGAAAGTTTGTCTTTTTCATCGATGCTAAACAGCCACTTGAACGATCCGGGTAGAGAAGGGGCAGCCCTGTGGTAATATTGGCTAAGTTTGGGCTTTAACACTCTTCTTGAATTTTAGTTATAAAAGCTATTGCTGCTCAAAAGTTTTATAATTTGTAATTGTTGCTTTTATTATTGTTTTTCTTTTCACATTTAAACTTTTCATTCTCTCTCACTGGCTGACACAATATTAAAAGCTTGTAAAACATTGGAAGATTGATTTATTGATGTAGTCCCATAAAAGCTCACGAGTAAATAGCAATAAACCAGAAGAAAAAGGATAGATCAACGAACCAATAAAACTTTATCTAAGTAATTAGTAATATAGACAAAAACACAAATAAATCCAAGAAAATACTTATTTTTCATCATTAAAGTTTCTGAAGAAACCTTTAGGCTTTAATTAGTGCCTTCTTCCAGTCATGTAGGCCCTTACATGTACGATTAATTTGAAGGCTCTAATTAGAGCCTAATTGAAGGCTCTAATTAGAGCCTTTAGGCTCTAATAGTTCCTTCTTCCACTCATGTAGGCCCTTAGATGTACGATTAATTTAAATTGTACAACTTGATCGTGTTTTATTTCAATGACGACCCAAAGAAGAGATCCCAATTCAAACGATATAAAGCCGAAATATTTCCTTCTGACATTTTGAAGAAAGCGATATTTACCTAGATGAGGCAAAATCAAACTCGTCCTTCCTCAACTTGACTTTAAATCTAATTTGTTATCTTTCAGTGCATTGTACATGCCTGAGCTTCAGAATGAATAGTATTTCGAACCACAGTTATCTACCGTATACAACGGTGGTACAAAATACTTTGGAACCAGTACTTTGAATTCTTCTCCGTTTTTCTCTGGCCCTTGAAATCTCCTTCAGCAAACAATTCAAATTTCAGCAAACAATTAAGCATAAGTTCTACCTTGTTCCAACATTTTAATTATTAAATTGTAACTGTTAGACCAGACAATGGTTTTAATTCGAGCGTTCCTATTTCTTAGGATTATTTCAAGGAATCCTTCATTTAAAACAATGGTGATTGATAGTATAATAGATAGCATTAAAAGGTTAAAGAATGCTTACCTAGCGTTAGAGAGATCTCTTTCCATTATTTCCTTGACTCTGGGTGGAAGTCGATGAGAAACAGTTTGGATGCACATTTCAACTGCATTTAATCGAGATTCGCCCTCAGGGATTGAGTCCATGATATCTTTTACTCTGTCCCTTCTTGTCATCAGTGCGTGTTTAGAGCCCCCGATATCTGTTACAATATAAAATATTTGCTTAGTTTGTAGTGTTTTTTTCTTCTTCAAAATAAAAAGGAAAGAAAGAGAGAAAAAAGCATAGGCTATCTTCATCAAATGCTAGGTTCGATTATTATTTTTTTCCCATGCTTTGTGCCAGTCAGGCATTTAAGGTGCCCCTTGTGTTACTCTAAAAATAGACCATACGTATGTCTTAAGGCGCCTCAGCAGAAGAAAAACTATATCTTTTTCAAATTTTGTGAAGATTGCTCTTGAAGTAAATATTATACATGTTGATCTCAATCAATCTTGCAGCGCTTATAGAGACCTTTTGTGGACCAGTAAGGTTTCATAAAGCCCTAGTCTAAAGTAAGCAATAAAAAAAATTACTTCTTATTGGAAAAAAAGAACCATTTTCAATACGCATCAAAATATATAATCTACATATTATTCTTGGAGCCTCAACCTTTGACAAAATTGAATAAAAAAACAAGTTTTTTCAACTGAAAGTAAGGAGCAACATTAAAACTTAAAACGAACAGAAATTATTACGTATATAATGGGGGTTGCCCCCTCCTCAACACTTAGCTCTTTACGCTAAAGTTTTTTAGTACTTTTAAAAAAGCGTCTTATTGATCTAATTAAACGGCCCTTCTGTTTCAGGAGTCACTATTAAAGAATTGGGACAAAATTCAAACTTTAGAGTAAAGAGCGAGGTGTTGAGGAAGGGGAACCCCCTTTATATACGGAATAATTTCTCTTCGTTTTAATTTTAAATGTTGCTCCTTAGTTTCAGTTGAAAAAACTTGTTTTTTTTTTATTTCTGATAGTTTTTTAACTAATGCCAGGAAATTCGGCTCCACCTCTGAGGAGAAACCCCCTCCTCATGGAAATATCCTCTAGGCAATTCAATCCCTGTGAAAATTTAGCCCGGGCAATTACTCTTAAACACTCCGCGCGTAAAATTGAGACGGAAAAGAGAAAGCAAGACATAAAAAAAGAATTTTGTATAAGAATTCTGAAAATACCCACAGTGTATAATTTCCCCTGACAAGTTCACTCCCAGGAAACTTCCTTCCCCATGGAAAAAAAAACAGCAGAAAATTTGTCCCCCCCCCTTACCCAAAAATGTATGCCTACATCCCAATAACAAATACTATGCGCAAACAATGGGCAACTTTTATAACTTAAAGACCTTTCCCCTGGGGCTATGGGAGGGGGATCATGTTATACCCAAAGGCATAGTTATTGGGCCTTTCAACTATGATGAACAAAATGGCTATCCCAAAATTTTGATCGGACGATTTCGGGATAAACGGGGCAGATGGCCTAGTTGCCTTCTAACATTTTGGTCACTTACAAAGAGCATTAGAACTTTTAATTTTCGTTCGAATGAGCCCTCTCCCGATAATCTAGGACCACTGGGTCGATACGATCACCCCTGGGAAAAAACAAACGAACAAACAAACACGCATCCGTGATCTTTCTTCTGGCAAAATACAAAATTCCACATTTTTGCAGATAGCAGCTTGAAACCTATACACTAGGATTCTCGGATACGCTGAATCAGATGATGTGATTTTCGTTGAGATCACTGGACTTTTAGGGGCTATTTCCCCATTTTTAGAAAATCAGAAAAATTTTCTCAGGCTTGCAACCTTTTATGGGTAAGACTAAACTTAATGAAATTTATATATTTGAAATCAGCATAAAAATCTGATTGCTTTGATATATCTATTGGTATCAAAATTTTGTTTTTTTGGAGTTTCGGTTACTATTGAGCCGGGTTGCTCCTTACTTACAGTTCGTTACCACGAGCTGTTTGATACATTAAATGAATAACAATATTGAGCATTATGAAAAAAATGAAATCATTATACAATCACAGAGATGTGAACTTGATTGGATTCATTTCATTTCTTGGTTGTCCTGGGTTCCATGGTAGAAATGGCTGTTCACTTTGACTTTATATTATTATATGAATTTGCTTCTGTGTGCCTTAGGTTTTAGTATGGATTTTGACATTACCTTGATTTTTTTTCGGAAAACGTTTTCTACCGTTCTTTGTAATTAACACAAAGCACGGGAGAGGGCTGTTTGTCATATAATCACTTTTGACTATTAAAATGGGCACTAAAACTCAAATTTCCAATAGAATGAGCTCCCTTCCAAGTTTCTATAGTCACACCTTTCATATGAAGCAGCTGGAAGAAAATACATTGAAGGCATCTGGCTCTTTATTTCGGTGGCACTGCATCACAAAAGCAGCTATATTGAGCATTGGAAAGGGAATTGTTCGGCACGAAGGTTATGCCTTTGGTCACACTTTCAAATATATTAAAACGAACTAATCAACTTCTTACATACAACCATTGATACCCAACTGCTCCAAGACTTTGACAACGATTTTACGTCAATAATTTACAGCAAAAGATTTATAAAAATATTTTTTACATCTTTTGAATACTACTTTACTTAAGGGCTCTCAAGACCTGAGCCAGGACGAAGGGCTAAGAAGTTTCAATTTGATCACCTAGAAAAATACAGCAAATGGCAAAAATTTATCAGTATTTGCAAAAAATAGTCATTTTTTGGCTTTTCTGCACCTGGTCTTTGTCTATTATGTTTTGGCCATCCTCTCGTATTTAAAGGGCTTCCTTATCGCAACGGAGAGAACGACCTAAGCTGCCACCTGAAAGATTATGACGTGATAATTAATTACAGTTTGAGGGCTTAGCGAAGTATGATGGCATAAATCCATTAAATATTTTCATTTCTTCTGATATTCACAGCTGAGGGGTTGGCAATTATACCCATGCCCAGCTTCAAGATCGCTATTTCATCTGTACGCACTAGAAATTAGACAAGATCATTTTGACAAGGTGTATGTTCGGGAGACCACCCTAATACATGGTAACATATGTTGGTTTTACGTTTCAAACGTCGGGCTCCAACTTCTAAGAGTAATAACCGTTACTTCAAGTTCAGACTCCTTAACTTTTATTTTGAATAAATCTAAACCTATTGGTACAAATTGACATCAAATGTGGTTCCTTAATAGGGCCCGACGAATATATCGGCCGATCGATATTATGGGGCCGATATGACGGTCAGTGTCATTATCTGATATCGGAAAAAAAAATCGGTTATCGGTCGATATGTATATTTTTTGTATGCGAAACTTGTCCAGAAGATGGCACCAGGTTTCCTCAGGTAATTTTTGCCTGTCTAGTCGTTAGGGTGTAGTCACCAGCTAAGTCTGACCATGATGGAGAGAGCAGCAAAGGTGATTCAAATGAAGTCAAAGCATATTTGTTGTCAATACAAACCCGGCACAGCAATGTTCCAAATGTATGGTGACTTCAAGAGCGTACATCTTCTTCAAAACAATTAAAAAGAATTTAATAAACCACAAATTTCTGTTTAATGAGTGTTCACTTGCGTAGGTGAAAGATCCAACATTATGTTTTTTGTATCTAATAAATAAGATGGAAACTTACCTGAGCATAATGAGAGACGATCCCACATTTGCTTTTGCCAATCATTCTGCACTTTCACCACATCTAAATAATTTTGTATCTTTTCTTGGGCCCAATCAAGAAGTTCGCAGTTGGATTGAAGGTTTTCACATAACCCTAAATAACGTTCAAGTAGATCGTCTGTTTTTACAGAAGATGGATGCGCATCTTGTGACACAGAAAGGCTCTTGAATTTTTCACATATTGTTCCGATTAGCCGTTTATGGGACTGCGCGTCTTGTAGCAAATTCTGAAACAAATTGTTTTGTTTTAGCAAGATCTAAATGCTAAAATAAAAAATTAACATAAAGAATTGAAAACTTCAGCTGTTTTACTTCTGATTTAGATTGATTTTACCAATCATGAGATTAAAAGAAAAATTGCTTTTAAAGTCTGAATCTGACTAAAGTAGTACCAAGTTTTCTAAGCATTATTATATTAGTCTGCGACAGTGCATGGACCAAAAAAAGAGAAAGAAACGATATCATATAAAAATTACAACTATACATTTGCCACATACTTACTTTTCCTTACAGTGCGAGAAGTATAATATTTTTTAAGAAGTGGACGCAACTCGCACCACATAATTTCTACAAAGACGTTTAAGAAAAAAAATCTATATGCTGTTTATCCTAGAAACCAATTCCAGAACTGAAGTTTTTTTTAAATTGTAAATACGCTAGCTAGAAAAAGAAAAGGCCATTGTTATTTGCGTGGGTGGTGTCGCAAGGTTAAACAATCAGCAGAAATACACCTAAACGGTTCTAGACGTTTATCCCCCCCCCCCGGCGAATACCCCCTGGTAAAATGCCCCCCGGAAAATACCCCCCCCGTGGAAAATAAGGCTTTCCAAATTTGAGAATTTTATTTAAGTTTTATTTTCTATTTCCGTAGGGGGAATTAATTTTGGTACTTGTGTATTATGCGCACTCACTCAAGCTTACGCTGTGTAAAACTCGAGGACAAACTGGTTTCTTCGTTAGTGTCTTTCATCTTAGCATGAGACAAGACAAAGATAAGTGACAGAATAGATGGGTAATACATAATTTGGGCTATATATTTGCAGATAGCGGGGGGGGGGGGGGTAAAGTATTTGGGCAGTTTGAAGTCAGAAAACAAATCCTTCTAGGTGTGGCCACTGCCACTAAAAAATTACAGAAAAATAGCGAGGTATCTGGATATTTTGTTAACTAAAAAAAAAAAAAAAAAAAAAAAAAAGTCCCAGAAAAAAGAAAATGTAATGTTTCATTGAAGTGTTTTTTCTCAGTCTTAACTGTTTTTTTTTCAATGACCGATTTTCCAAACATTAAGTACTTTTATTAGGTTAATGTAGTGTTTCATTTAAGTGTTTTTTGATGATCGCTGATCAAAGTTTATGTTACTTGTGCCTTTCATTTATGTTATTTTACTATGTTCATCGCCGTATAGTTTGGCTTTAAAATACACTTCTCTATCTATCTATCTAATATGCAGAATAATTGGACCAAACGCATTTTGTTTGCTGACTTGCTATACTTTACCCCCCCCCCCCTAATATGCTTTTTTATAGCCCAAATTTATTTCTAAAGTAACGAAAAAACTGGTATATTCTCGAATTTTACTACCAAAATTCCTCCCCCCTACGGAAATAAAAAAAAAAATAAAACTCAAATAAAATTCTCAAATTTGGAAAGCCTTAATTTCCACGGGGGGGGGGGGTTATTTTACGCGGTGGGTATTTTCCACGCGGGGGGGGGTAACCACCAAGGGGGGGGGGTAAAACCCCGCCCCCCCCCCAAAAAAAAGTTTTTTTTTTTTTAAAAATTTGTAAAAAAAGTTTTTTTAAGCCCCAAAATAAAAAAAAAATTTTTTTTCCCCCCCCCCCCCCCCCCAAAAAAAAAATAACTAAAGGTTATGGTTATGCAGAGGAAAGTTCTCAGCAATGACCGTAATCATCGTATTTCAGCGAACTGAATCTATGTAGGGACATGTAATGATATTATAATAGGCATACTAGCAGTTCAATATTAGATTTTTGACTGGACATATTTCTTGCTCTTTCCCAGTTTTAAAAGAAACCTAAAAACATAGTTCTTAAGCAAGAAGGTCCTTAAAGTTATTTAAATATATGATTTTTTATGTAGCAACCTGAAAGAAAAAAAAAACCTCTCTCCCCCGAGAAAAAGACAGAAATAGTATCGCAGAAAAGACTTCTTAGCAAAGATCAGAATTAATAGACACCAGGTCTCTATATTTTTACAAATACACGCACTGATATTGAAATAGGCACAGTAGTAGCGGCAAGTACAGAAAGAGTGTTCACTGAAAATATACCTTATTCTTTCCCAGCTTTGAACGAAGGTCTTGCAAAGATGTCCAATTAACACTGTCAAGAGCTGGGACTGTTTTTTCTGCATTTTCGATCCAAGCAGTTGCATTAGAAATTGTATCTTGGTAATTAATTTGCTGTTGGAGCAGAAGCTCTTGATTTTTCTGTTGATCAAGGATCTTTATTTCCAGCGTGTCCCACCTTTCTCGTAATTCCCTTAAATCACAACGTATCTTTTCTCTACCAACAGCAGAGGTATCAGGAAAAACACGCTCTCCAAGAGAAGTAAGTGATCCGAACTTATGTGGAGCAGCATCACGCTCTAGAACAAGCTTTTGAATATGATCTTCGATATCTTCATTTATTGTTCCTAGGAGCGAAAAAAAAAACGATTAAAACATAGAAATATACACCCAATTCGTAAACAAGCATCCAACTCAAATAGTGGTTATATGCTCATAAGTTTCTAGGACCCCAGATCAATAATAAAGCTAAATGTGAGCATATTTTTTTTTATCCAAGAGAGATATTTTTTTTTTTTTTTAGAAGATTCAAATTGCATATACAAAAAACAATTTAAGCAGACAAAAAAAGAGGGAGATTGGAAGGAAAGCAAGAAATATAACACCACAGTGTTTTTTTTCAGTAAATCATATAAAAGTTAGAAAAGATTTCTGATAGCAGCAGAGACAAATAAGACCCTTTCCAGGATTTACATTTTGATTATTAGATAGGTTTAGCCGTTTACATTTACTGAACTTGATCATATTTTCAAGATTATTAAAAAAAAAACAACTATTTATTGTTGCCACTTTGCGGATTAAAGTTACTTTACCAACTAAAAGAATGTTTAATTAAGTTAAAAAAAAGTTTTGATCAAATGAAGTTTAAGCTACGTGAATAACCTTTTTCCAAATTATGTCTTGAAAGGCGGCAAATAGAAAGGGTACCTGTCTTGAATCCGATAAACACGCAATAAGCGAAGTTTCGTTAATACTAATGAAATAAAACAAAATAGGATAAAA
>JAQQPU010002406.1:5635-21575 GCA_029168905.1 Artemia sp. Kazakhstan ARC1039 | reverse complement strand
GGGGGGGGGGGGTAAAGCATAGCATGTATTAAATATGTAACCTAACCTAATCTAAGTACCTTTTTTTTGCCCCTTCAACCCCAAAAAACTAAAGTTTAAATCTTTGTCACAGAGTGAACAAAAACTCACTAGCTAGCGGAAACCTGTTTTTCAAATGGTGTCTTTGAAATACTCTATGTGGTTCATTGCGTGTTTATCGGATTCAAGAGAAGTACCATTGAAAGTTAATATCAGACATCACCAATTCATTCATCAAGGCTGATAATCATATGCGTATATCTAGCTCCAAGCTGTGGAAATTACATAAAAATTTTGAAGTTGGGTTTCCGTCCTGTTATTATATTCACATTAGCTTCGAAATTGAATTGAACTTCGTTCTATTTGAAACTGTGTTTGCAAAATAAGTATCCACTTGCAGAGGATGAAAACAAAATTCAGCAAGAACTGATGCTACCACCACCGCACTATATGTCTTCTCTTAAAAGAAAAAAATGACTGAAAAAAATAGAGGTAGGAAATGAAATGAAAAAATAGGAAAGGAAATGAAAAATAGGAACAGTAGTAAGGCATAAATCAAATTTTATCAGATCAAGTTAATGACGTTTTTTTACCACTTAATAAACAAAAAGCGGGGAAAAGTGAGGTGGGTGTATTCATCAAGGCAGCAAAGACAGGTTGATTATAGAAACACTGCAGAGAATTCGACAAATCGTAGATATTACAAGACTTAGGGGGGTGTGGGTTCAGTCTTTACCTATTTCCTTACGCACGTGTCTAAAGATGGCTACGACAGTATTAAAAAAACACTAGCGCTAAAGGTTGGTTTTGATGATTGTATTACAAAGAAAAAATGAAAGAAGAAAATGACAAAACCATAGCCAAACCGAGCATTTCTAAGTGGTATTGCCCCCCCCCCCCATCCTGGATACATTTTTGAGTTTTATACTAAATTCTTACGATTTGAGTTGGTGTTTGATTGAATTTATTTATTTATCCTTGTTTTTTCAAAAGAGACGCTTAAAAAGATTTAAAGTAACTAATAGCTTACCTTTGATAACACTTTCTACTATTTCTTCAGTTGAAACTATCCAAGTCAAAAGATCCAAAAACTTTTCTTCGTAGGTGGCATGGTCGGTGACTACGCATTCCCATTTAGTAATCCATTCTTTGCTTAATATGTGCAAGCTTTGATACCTATTGCTTAGCTGTATGATAAATGGCTTAATGCGCTCAACTCCACTAATAGTAAGGAGTATATTGGCTTGATCTACAAAGTTATCTACTTCTTTTTCATACTGGATTATTATTTCTCTTTTTTTCTTAAAAGAGCTTAATTGTTTCTCCTTTTCGTCTAAAGTACTAAGGAGATCCATCTGTCGAAATACTGCTTCATTGTCTTTAAACCAAGAACCCAATAACTCCATCCCTGATTCAAATTTAGTCCATAAAGACAAAGCGTTTAATATTTGTTCTTCCGATGCATTTAAACAATTCAGATGATTTGTCCATGTCTCTTCAAGCTCTTGAGCGCACTTCCGTAAAATAGTTCCACCTTTGGATGAAGTAGAATGACACACACGTTTGGTCAAGTTATTGATCATTGTCAATTGGCTATCTCCCAATTGCTTATTTGATTTTAGCTCTTTTATCACTGACATTTTGCGATGAAGTTCTGCTCTTTCACCGCTAGGGCTTTGACACGGCTGATATTTACCACGTTGCAGCAAAACCCAGTTCTGAAACTCGTTCGTCAGTAAAAGAAGCTGAGAATGTTCTGATATACAATTTTCTAACTTGACCATTAAATCTTTCGACTTCTTACCAATATCAACAAATAGTTGCTTGATGGAGGAAATATACACATGAAGGCTCTTATCTTGCGTTTGTTCAACAAGCTTCTTAGAACGGGAGCAGACAGCTTCCACGAGGTTTTGATGAGTCGTTATCTCGGAATGAACAAGTCTATGGTTTTGTAACTGAGCCTTTTTCTCTTGCAAGGTACCCTTGAGATCAGTTTGCTGCTGCATCACTTGTTCAATATCGCGAAGCCACCTCGTCAGCTCTTCTTGACTAGTTGTAAATTCCGCAAACTGTTCCAAGCATGCATCCATTTTTTGTAACGACACCTCAACATCGTCACTGTATATTTCCCATCGATCACGTAGCATTCGCAACTGTTGCCTAATAGATTCTCTTCCTTCTGGCGCAGTGTGACTGTACAGTCTTTCACCAAGTTCAATTAGATTATCAACTTCAATGGAAGCTTCACTTCTTCCTTCATTCAAATCTGAAAGCTTTGCCCTCTTTTCTGATAGAACCTTCATATCCCCAACGATTTCACTACACATTCTTAGGAAATCTTCCGATTCGTCTATCCATTCGATCATTTTCTTAAATTGGTCATCGAAAGAAATATTCTCTTTTAAATATTGCTCGTAGCGAAGTATCATTTCCTAGGGGAAAAACAAATGTAAATAGTGATTAAGATAAAAAAAAATGAAGAAAAAGAAAGACAACTTGCTAAGAAAACAATGGATATTATGCGTTTAACTATAGATAGTCAAATCTATGAAGAAACTACAAGATATGTAGATAGTCAAATCTACACACCATAAGATTCTTGGTCTTTGATTTTATCTGATAATAAGACAATCAAAGTTCAAATGAAATTAAAGAGTGGCGTGAAAACTAAGAGCAAACACAGTTTATCCACGCATACGCATTTAACGGTGAGAAAAGCAATCACATCCTCAACTACTCTTCCACTCTTTTAACTAAAATTAAACATTTCTAAGGGTTACATTTTCAAGTGCTGTAACACCAGAGCAAAGTAATTTTTTTTACCACTGTGTTTCGACACCGGAAAGAACTCTTCTTCAAAGACAATCCATAAACAAAATACTTTCAATTAACAACAACTTTTACTTTTATA
The DNA here is from genome assembly GCA_029168905.1 of Artemia sp. Kazakhstan ARC1039. NCBI lineage: Eukaryota > Metazoa > Arthropoda > Branchiopoda > Anostraca > Artemiidae > Artemia > Artemia sp. Kazakhstan ARC1039. Next base: position 18,643 of record JAQQPU010002406.1, on the reverse strand, counting down.
CTTTCATTTGAAGATATTTCCAGAGTATTTCTATAAACATCAATAAAACTCTAACCTAAAAAGAGGGGGGAGTTCAATGGGGTGGCAGTCTCACTTATATATAGAATAGTTTATGCTTGTTTAATTTTTCAGTGCTGCTCTTTACTTTCATTTGAGAAACCACAATTTATATCTCTATTCATTTATATTATGATATTCAGAATTTTCCAAAATACAAGGGTGAGTGAGGTTCTCTTAATCCCCCTTAATCTTTATCTCTTATGGTCTACTTTTATTTCACTTTTTTTCTACATTTAAACCCGTGATTTCTGCTAGGAATTGCCGCTTTCAAAACAAGAGGGAAGCTAACACTCTTTCATCGCCCATACTGGTCATTTAGACCAAAGATATTCTTAAAATGAAGGGATGTTATAGGATACCCCCCCCCCTTGTATATTCATCTGAAGGACCTATTATTTAAAGTTTGAAAACATGGAATATTTAATGATTTAGCTCCGTTCTTTTCCCTTGATACCACAAAAAGATCGCTGACGTTTCCACAATTATTTAGCTCGCAAATGTGCAATAAAGTATAAACGTTAGCACTAATGAGCAAATAGAACAATGCAAATGGGATATATTTGAGATGTGCAAGATGTACCTCCTTCGAACCCGAGACGAAATTATCCTTGGAGCTACCTTTTTGCTCTTGTGGTGGCCATCGGCAGGATTTCGGCAAAATCTTTTCACCTGCCTTTGAAAGCGTTCTGATAACTTCCACTCGAGTATACAAAAGAATAGCAACGATTCGTCAAAAAGACCCGGCGAAAATTTCACAACCACCTAGAAACATGAACCGGACTCTGTGCGATACGAAGAATAATGGGACCGATTTTACTTTCAGTTACAGGGCGACACCAACCAACGTCCCAACCTCCGAAAAAAAATTACAAGCATGTCATTTTGGTTGACTTTAATGTAACAGTGGCAGTATCAGAGCACCACACGGACATGGTAGCTTAAATGCAAGAGGAGAGCAGGATTTTGCAGTGAAAATGCACTAAGCACCGGCTTTAAGCACTGAAATCAAAGAAACCTCACGTCCTCTGATGGATTAACTGAAAACATGACCGATAACATGCTAATATGCAGGAAGATGGAAGTTATCCGTAGTTGACACCATTTTTCCACTCCTTGGGGATTTTGATCCAGGTCGAACTCAACTTTTGTGTAAGCATCTTCCAGAGGCAACAAAAATTCCTAGATTCCAAACCGAGCCTCTTTGTAACCCTGTCAGAAAACACTCCTATATCAAAATTCTGTCCACAAAATTCTAAAATATTTCGAACACAGCTACTCCCCTCACGATTTCGGAACAATTGACCGCCAGTTCACTTTTTACTAATTGGCAGCTTTTGCATCAAACATGAAATTATTTTCAAATGTATAGAAAATGAATTGATACCAATAAATTAACCAATTAAAAATATTGCTTAAACAAAACTTCTGGTAGCACTTGCCACCTATCCCTCAAGAAAAGTTCAGGGGAATCTGCATGATACTCTAGCTTCCCGATTTCACCTCTGTGCCCCTAGGCAGGTAAATGTAATATTTTATGCTACATAGAAAAAGACTATTGCAATGACAGAGTCCCTATTCCCCCCCCCCCCCAATACCTCGCACCAATAATAAAGGAGTATATAAAGTATTTCCGAGAATTGAGAGGGGCTAGATATCAATTTCCACCACCATCACCGCCCCTTCCTCAAAAATCATTTTATATTTATCTGAGAACTCAGTGGAAAATTGGATATTTAAACCTTAAAGTGAACTCTTTGAGGCATCTGAACCCTTTCCCCCCACCGTGAATAAGTTCCGTTGTTCGATTTTCTAGGACCGTTTCCTCGATAAAAAAAACATGCATCCCTGAATCCCTGATTTTCCTTCTATAAAAATGTAAAATTCCACAATTCTTGTATACGGAAGCTTGAAACCTCTACAATAGGGTTGTATGATGTGCTGAATCTATTAAGTGTTGTAATTTTTCATTAAGATCAATTGGCCACTTGTGGGTGTTTTCCTCCCCTTTTTCAAAGATCTGGTAAATTTTTCTAGGGCTTCTAGATTCTGATACGTAAGTTTAAACTTGACGAATTATGTATATTTGCAATCTCCATAAAATCACTATCTCTTGATGTATATATTGTTATCCAAACTCCTATTATCCCTGGTCACTTCTTATTTACGGTCCGTTACCACGAACTGTTTGATGCCATTTTCGTTTAACATAAAGATGATTATTATTTGATCATTCTAAGAAGTCAACAAAGACATGGTTTTAGCATCTGCCTTTTCCTAAGATAGCCTGACCTCAGCTGTGAACCATATAAACTTGCAGAAGCTTTCAGACGTAATGACTTATAATAATGAGCATTACGAATAATTACTTAAACCTTTACATGGTTAATATGGTACCAAATCAAAATTTATTTAGCAGGTGGGCCTATCCCATACTAAAAAAACTAGATCCTTAAATTCTGTGCAAACTGATAGAAAGTACGGCGGCAATTTCAAGTTTAATGAAGTTTACTAATGATTTTGATCAAGAGTATCCCTAAACATGTTCCACGAGAAATGATATATTAGAGATGAGACGCAGGCAAAGGAATCCTAAGAAAAAATATAACAGTTAAATAAGACTTACTTTACTCGTATTCTTCAATGACTGGTGACGAGAAGCTAGCTGCGTTGCTTGAGCTGCAATTACTGGGTCAGAATCCAATGTTTGGCACCGTTCGACTATACTTTGGAATTCTTGAGTTTTAGATGTAACTGCGGTTTCTAGTGAGCGAAGTTTCTCAAGGTGATCTCGCTTAGTTTCAACAGTTGGCTTCAAAGTTTGATCTTTAACCTGCAAATCCATTAGCTTTAACCATTGCATCAGACCATTTACATCAGATTCCAGCTGGGCTGTTTTTTCACCAGCCTTAGAAAGTTCTTTAATTTTAAGTTCGCAGCCGTCAATGAATGTACCAAAGCTCTTTTCAAATCCATTGACTTCGTCTAATAACGATTTGAAAACTTGACTATCCTCAGTTTGTAAGGCATCGCCGATAAGCTCAAAGCAATGAGAAATCATTAAATTACATTCAGGCTTCTTGGAAATTACTCTTTCAATTGTTTCTATATCCGTGCTCTCAGAGGACAGTTCACTACTCGTTTCCGAAATAATTGATGTTTCTGTTTTGAGCTCCGTTAACCAGTCTCGTAATTTTTCAACTTCTTTTGCACAGCTTTCGTATTTGTTAACAATTGTTTCAAGCTCATTTGTCTTTTTAAAGATTTTAGATCTTAGTTCACCATAGAAAGAAGAGATGTTACCAACTTTACTGATTGCTTCTGGATCTTGTATCTCTTCAAGTCTTTTGTTTAAACTAGCAATAATCACCTCGTGAGATTTGATTTCCTGACAGATTCCACGATAATTATGAAGGGTTGTCTTCATATCCTGGATAGTCGGTAAGTTCTGGGGACTGCAATTAATCCTTTCTTCCACTTCATCAATCCAAGATTGTACTTGTCGACAATTGTCATCGAAAGATGAAAGTTGTATAAGGATTCCTTCTACCTTTTTATAAAGAGTGTTAAGCTTGTCTAGCTGCAATTCCCAACAGTCCCTGAGCCTTCGCAACTCACAGCGAAGATTTTCACGATCACTTGGTGTTGTAAATGGAAAAAGAGCTTCTCCAGCTTCTTGCGCTTTCCCAAACTTATCCAATATTTCTTCTTTCTTTTTAAAAGAACTTTTGAGCGCTTGTAGTTTGCTTTGATAGAGCAAAGTGGGCTTCCCACCAGAGGCCGATATTTCCTGTTCATGTTCTCTTAAGCTTGACTCATAGGAACTTAGCCAGTTTTTAATTTCTTCTATTTTTGAGATATAGTTATTATAGTTAGTTTGAACAAATTTCATTCTTTCAAAGAGATCCAAGAAAAAATTTTGAACTGCAGTATGCCTAATACTGAGATGATTAACGTATTGTTGAGTATGCACCTGTGGGTTTATTTCTACCAGCTTCTTGGAAGCAGAATCTAATTCTTGCAATTGTCTCTTCTTTTCATCGATCTCCACGACAATGGGTTCGGCATCTTTGATCTTTTCTTTAACTTCACACAAGGCTATTGGGGCTGCAGACTCTTGGCGAGTAATACTTTCAATGTTTCTTAGCCATGAGGCAATGTTTTCGCTCAAATCTTCGTATTTGCGCCAAAGATCAACTTGTTTAGAATATTCTTTAATGGTATTACTGCACAGAGTCCGAATTTCAATAATCCTATTTTGAACTGAATCCAACGCTTCATCAATTTGAGCAACGTAATCTTGTTCCACCACTTTTTTCAGTAGGGTAGCTGCATTTCTTAAGTCCATCAACTTCTTTTCCATCACATCGACAGAAGCCTGAACATCTTCAAGATTCTGAAGGGCTGCTTTCACGCTATATACGTCTGTTGCTTCGTCAGCATGGGACCAATTTAGCTTTTCTGCACTCTGGCTCAAACCCCTTTGAAGGATTCCTAAACAATCGTTGTATTTCTTTTCAATGTGCAGATAAAGGGTGCGTATGACTTTTTCCGTGAGGGCTGTTAGAGAATCATGACGTTTTTGGACGCAATTAGCTTCTTTTATCAAAGAAGCAACATCTGTCGAAGTAAAGTTTTCTTTTAACTCGGCAATTTTTTCTTTAACTTCTTTAAATTTTCCTGGGAAAGCAGAGAGCTCACTTTTAAATCTTCTACATGTCAGAAGTCTCTCCATAACTTTATGATTTTCGCCTGATACATCTTCACATTTTGAAACAGTTTCTCGAAGAAATCCAAGAAGCTCATTTAATTGTTTTAAGCTGTCCCTTATCACACTTTCTTGCTCACTGAGGTTTTTAGCTGTGCTAGCCAGTTCCGTAGCTGTGTCTTCTAAATCTTGCAGCTCACTTTCAATGATTAAAGTCCAAGATTTAAGGGTAGGAATAGACCTTTCTTCATTAAGATTGACCAGCTGTCTTATTCTATCAGACAAGCTAGCAATAAGACTTTCATAGCTTGGAAGTTCATTGCGATATTTAGACAAGCGGATATTAACGAGCTCTTGCTCTATAAGGCATCCTTTAGCTTCTTGCAAGCTTTCTTTTGTTTCACTAACCCAATTTAAAACCTCATCTTTAATTTGCTGTGCCTGGCGCCAAATTACAGCTTGTGTTTCAAGGTTCTGTAGCAAGATAGATGCCTCATTCACAATTCTATTGTAGAAGTCGGTCAAATAATCAACTTCTACTTCTAAATCGTTTGTCTCAAAGTCTTCAATACATTTTAATGCACTGATAAGACTAGTCATCAACTTTACGGTTGATTCAAAAGCAGGTTTTTGGGATTTTGCAAAATCTTGGACCTTCTTTAATTTTAGTGCCAATGCTGCGGCCTCGGAAGGCTCGGAAGCAATAGTGCCCTTTACTTCTTGTAATGTGTCCTTGTAGGGAGACAATACTGACTGAAAAATTAACTTCGTATCAAAAGCCTTCTTCCACAGCAAAATGAGGTCATTAAACTGCCTTTGTTTTTCCAGCAAGCAATTATCAATTAAATCAAAGTCAGATATTTCATTCAGTACTTTTTGGAAAGTGTTATTATAACTTGAATCAAGCTCAACAATATTTTTTCCGAGTGAGCTGATTTTTTCCTTGTATGCGACGTTCAAGGAGCTCTCTTCCGTCAAACAATTGATGGCTTGGTAAACTTTAGCAATACCCTCTAATGAGCTTTCAGTTGGTTTGAGCTCATTTAGTTTTTCAGTACAGCTAGAAATCCAGCTTAAGAGTTTTTCTTCCGCGAGTCTAAGCTGGGACCACTTTTCATCTAAACTTTTGATGCTACCAATTTTTTCCCCAATGGCTTGTTTTAGGTCGACAATCATATGCTCGATTTCGTCGACTAAGGACTCCAGAGCAATGGGTGGACCTGTTGGTGTTTTAGTTATGATAAATTTGGGTTCTTGCTTTAACCTCTCAAGCTGGTTACAGTCTTCACGCTTATTGTTGCACTCGGTTTCTAATTCATCAAGATCAGAAGCTATTTGAGCCAGGTCTGTGACTGGAATTTTCTGGTTGTTAAGCTGTTGCCTGGCATCCTCCAAACTGTCTTTGTTTTCTTTGTACCAGTTACAAACTACAGACCACTGTTTAAGTATATCAATTTGAGTGGATATTTTATGGGCGACTTGTTCTTTCAGTTTATGTAGATCTGTCTCTTCCTGTTTATGCTTGGTGTCTAAATCAGGAAAATTAGTCACGGTATCCATCACTGATTGGAGCTGATTTTCATTTTCATGGACATAGTCGTCAATAGAGTCGACAGAGAACTCATCAGGATGGTCAAGTCTTGCTTCTTGCAAAACAAAATAGTGTTTTGTCTCGTTATACTTAGCTTCCAAAGCTTGCTTCGTTACAAGGGCATCGGAAATGACGTTTATGTCAGTCCGTGATGATTCGGCGACTCTTAGTACTCGGTTTTTGAGGTCAGAAATGTTTGTTCTGAGGCTCGAAAGTCCTTCTGGCGACAGAAATGGTGATATGCTGTCACAATTTATTGTTAACGCAATTATTTCTGCTTGTTGCTTAGAAGCAGCATTGCTAATTTCTCTGAGAGCTTCAAGGTGTTTCTCTAATTCTTCAATTGTGGGTGAATTCAGACCGCTCAATTTTACTTCCTCAGAGCTTTCTATCCACTGAAGAATTTCACGAGTCTTTTGCTCTATCCTGTTCCAAGCGTTCGATAATTCTACTAAACGTGTCATTTGCTGATGAAGAGAATCACTGATACATTTCCATCGAGCTGAAAACGCTTCTACCTCATCTGGTGCACTGGTTTTACATTTTATTTGTTCACTAGCTCCAGCCAAAGCCTCAAGATAAGTGAATTTTTCTTGGCATTCTCTCTGGAGTCTTTCAGTCTTGGAAATTTCCTCTTGAACTTGTCCTAATTTATCAATTTTCGGTGTGCCGGCTAGAATTTCAACTTCAGTGGTATCTAGCCAAGGGCGAAGTTGAGATGCATTTGCCTTGTATTCTTCCCAGTAAGTTAGGTCTTCTTTTACAGCCGTTGTTTGTTGATCGACAGTAGTTTGTAGATCTCCTATAATGTCTTTTAAAATAGTCACGTCTGAAATAGAGAGACCAGGGACTCCTTGTGCCGCTATTTGATTAACCTTATTGGCTTTAGACTCCATCTCTTCAACCTTTCTTAGTTTTAGCATTACCTGGGACTGCAGTTCGGTTGTGCGTGTGACTCGTTCTTCTGGAGATAATTCCATATTAACTAATTGCTCAATTGTCTTCTTCGCAATTTTCATCCAGTTTTTTAGACCTTCTAGCTCACCAGAAAAATTGTGCAGCTGTTTTGTCAAGTCTTCCAGTGAAGCTATTTTATTATCTGCTAGTTGCTGGATATTATCCATTCTGTGTTCAATGTCATTCACTTCACCATCCAATTGTCTCTGTGCATTGGAGCTTGTTACTTTAGAAAGAGCATTTAATAATTCTTTCAGTTGTTTCAAGCTTTCTTCTGTTACAACTTTCATTTGAATACTCGCATCTTTACGTGCTCTTAGCTCAGCAATGGCTTGAATGGGGTCAATACGTTCGAAACTATGGTCAAGCCTTTCTTCTGCCTCACATAGAAGTTTGACTATTTCATCTCTCTGCTCTCTATACTCTGACCACAGGTGTTGTGAACCTGAAAAATTTTACAGTAGAATAAATACACTAACTACAAAAGCTTCCTAAAAAATTGAAAAAGAATGTTAAATTACTTATGCTCATAATAAACACATCAGATTATAAATTAACTTAGAAAAATTCACTTAAATAAATTTACCAACAGTAATAATGAAACTAACGGTTGACAGATATCCGTTGTCTACTATATCACATCGAATGGAAACCATGGCTTTCCAAGAGCTGTAACCATTCCAAAATTTCCGTTTTCAATTGATGCATAAAAAAAGAAAATCAGCGAGACTGTTACCCCTCCTCCTCAAAATCAAGTATCTTTGCGTGGAAATATTTCACAGACTTCAGTTTAGGGAGTGGTAACCGTTGGACGACTGCTTACGCATTTTAAATATACTTCTGATCATTTGTTTCCCGAGGCAAATAAAGATTTTATGGATTTTACTCTATATAAATCTAGTAGTAACTCAAGCTAAAACAGAGTTTATATCAAAGCAAGGTGAAAAGCGGTCTATTTTTTAAATAAAGGGTCGCACCTATTGTGTCATATTTTCAGATATGTCTCTTGTTTAAGGTCGTTTATTTCAGACTAGGTTCCTATTTATAAGATTTAAAAAATAGGTTCCGGGATCCAAACTAGGGGTTCAGATAAGTCACAGGCCTTTGTCCTGTGCATTGTTTTACACCAAGTTTTTCCATTTTCAAAAATTTTTATTGTATATCTTAGTATTTATTGTCAAATTAATGCGACTGACCTTAATAAAGGCAGCATACCTCCTTTTCAACTGTTTATAGTATTGAGCGGTGTGTAACGACTAACTTTTACCGGCAGTAAGCGAAACTACAAGAACAAAATTTTAAAAATCATATATCAGAATCAATTGAATAGAATTGACGTAACAAATAACGATATCCTCCATCCATTCTTTTTCTCTTTTTTCTTTGCCCGGCCGATTTGTAAAGAACGCATAGTTGTGAATATTTAAGAGCCCTTTCAATCTGAAACTGAATGTTCAAGCGCGCTTTTTAATAGTTTAAAAAGACCGGGAGGCAATTAGCCATCCTTAAATGCCTCTTGTTTGCACCCTGGTGACTCTATGGTCCCGCAAGGTAAAACCGATCAAAACCTTAGGATAATCATTCCATTCGGATTGGTCTAGAATAAAAAGATTATATTTCCATGGTGAGGGACACAGTTCATGCAGGGCAAGAGGCTCAAATTGAGAAATTAATCAATTTTCCAAAGAAAAAGTTTAGTAAAAAAGCTTGCGTAATACATCTTTCTAAAACATGAATAACGTAAAGAATTTAAAGGGGAATGACCATAGGTGCAAAATTTGAACCAGGCGTGCGAAAACAAGGCAGGACCTGATTCAGGGCCAAAACGAAAGATCTGCTTGGGTGCAAAACTAACGAGTTACTGATTGTGCAAAAGCAAGCTAAATCCTAGCTCATTAAAGAATAGAAACTCAGTCCTAGCTCAATCAACAGAGCTAAGATTAAACATTGGTCAAATTTCAAACAGTGGATTGTCCAGTTGCAAAAACAGCTTAGTTCTAGCTCGGTGCCTAAACCAAAATAATTATGACTCAAAAAATTCAATTCAAGCTTTAATTCTCAATTCGGTCTTTAAGCTCAATTCGGTGCTAAGATGATAAAGGTCATCCTCATTCGGTGCCAAAACTAGACAAATCCTGACTAGGTATGGAAAAAAAGCAGCGCCCTGACTCAATTAAGGCCCTGCTAAGTCATGACTTCGTGCAAAGACGAGCTAAATAAAAGCTCCGGACTTTCTTAGTGAAAGAATAATCTAAGTCCTAATTCTGTGTAAAATCCGAGCTTGATGCAAAAATGAGGTACGTATAGATTCAGTGTGAAAACAAGCTCAGTCGTGACTTAGTTTAAAATCATATTAGGTCCTGACTCGTAACGAACCACGTTAAGTTCTAAATCGCTGCAAAAAACACGCCAAATCCCAAACCTGAAAACAACCAAGCTAAGTAAAAGCTAAGTTCTAATTCGGCGCAAAAAAAAATTTATTCAAATCTTAACTGAGTGCAAAACTGAACCACGTCCAAGCTGAAGTGCTAAACGACAGGGCAAAAACGACCAAAATCCTAACTTGGTCAAAAATGAGATACATTCTAACTCAGATGAAAATGGTCATCCTGATTTAATGGAAAACAATCAAAGACCTCACTCTGGCCAAACACGAGCTAAGTCCTGAAGTTATGTAAAAACACGAAAAGGTCCTAATTCGGTACAAATATTAGCTAATTCCTGACTCTGTGTAAACCCTGCCAAGTCCTAGCTTGGTGTGAAATCATGCTTGGATTGCATGTGAAATCATGCAATCCAAGCTGCGGGCTTGCCACTTATAAAAGCGAGCAAAATCCTAATTTGATGGCATTTTTTATTAGAATTTTCATCAAAAAATTGAAAATAACAATAAAACTGCCTTCCTCCCCCAGAACAATGTAAAATATATTATTCCTCTCCCCCTTATTTTTGTGAATTGACGCCACAGCTGCAAAGAAAGCTTGTAGCACAAATTTTTTGTTAGATGGAGTGTAATTATTGATTCAAATATCTGAAGTCTGGTTGCGAGTTCTTGGGCCTGAGTTAAATATTTTCCATCGATAAAACAACCAAAACATAGTCATATCAATCCAGTACTTTACTACCTAATCTATACGAGTATACCCATCTTGTAGTAGATAATTTCTCTAACTGAAGAACAGTTATCTCAGTTTCTTCCTGCAGTTGATAGCATACAGGTATCAACATACAGTCGGTAGCTTAAATTATAATTTTCCATAAAACAAAACAGTTTTGAAGACTGAACAAGAAAGATGTCATTCGTCTCAAAGTCTGAAACCAATGACAAGGTTGAGATATGGATCCCTCCCCCCCCTTGACGCCACTGTAAACTTAGTTTTTTCCTATAGCTACCAGTCTCATTGTAGTAACGTTAGATAAATAATAGATATACGAACTGTTCAAGATTTTGACGAAATGTTCCAGAAGCCAAAAGAGTTTTCTTGAGTGTGGCCTCTCTGAAGTCCTTTATTCAAGTTTGCAGAATTCTAATTCTTCATCTAAGCAAATGCAATCACAGTAAGTAACTTTCTGCTTACGTGAGTTTGTAACCATGGTGACTTTGAGCTAAATAGATCTTGCTACAGTGAACGAATCAACTAAAGATACTTCAAAAATTATTATTTTCTTATGTTTGACAGAGTTTCAAAGTTTAAAAGCCACTTTGCGAATGCTCTTTCACTGTTGGAGTTAATCTCCTTCTGGGATATGGATCGCCATATTTTCTTGATACTAGCCAATTATCTAGTGTAGCAGGGGATTGGTAGGAAGCTTAAATTGACATAATCTTTTTAAAATCGCAAAAGATCTTTTGAAAAGATTTATCGACTTTTTGGCCAACAAGCTAAAAGAATCTTTTTGAATTTCACGATTGTCTAAAAAGAAATTGTGAACAGCATATTCCAAAGTTAAAAAAAAAAAAAAAATCTAAGTTGTTATTATTTTTCCTACAATAACTGCTAGTGATGGGAAGTTTTTGTTTCTGCGCTAAGCTTATTTAAAACCACTCTTGGGTCGACAGCGGATGGTGAAAGGCACAGTGATCTGGTGTTGATGTCTAGTGAAAAGCTCTACTAAAACAGTCTTACGTTGGATGTTTTTGGAAAAATGAAACCTCGTCAGTTCCCAGCGTTGCAATAAAGTTATAAATTACTTTCCTAAATCAGTTCTATGTGCATTCAATAAATACTTTTGAATTGCTTCTTACTTTTATTGATTGGATTCGGGAGAAGGGCCCACTTTAAAGGGCCCAAAAAGGCTACCGAGCCCTTCCTTAGTTTAGAAGTCACTCAATTATTTTTCCTCTACCCCGTCCTATCGACCAAATGACAACAGAATGTTGGGAGAAGGAAAAGGCTTATTTAATCACAAATTCTGCCTTAGGCTGCCCTTTTTATATAATGAAAAGAGCGACAGGGCACCCAACCAACCTTTTTTGCGCCCTATGAAACCCCGTGTGCCCCCTGAAGCTCTAGATTGCATAGAATCAAACAACATAGTTAGGAATCGTGACAAGAAATGGTCAAATTATTTTTGATTGTCTCCAGGGGTGACAGGATGCGTGCAGTCGTAAAGGTAAGATGATAAATTATACCAATAACGTACTTGAAAACAGGGGCTTTACGGAAGCATTTTAGTACCGAATGGGCTATGCCTCGTTAGAATCGAAATTACACAATAATTTTTGGTCTGTATAACTGGAAGGTCCCATCTGAAGATACTAAATATCTCTTTTCCTCTTCCCCGACTTCCTATATAATAACGTAGTGTGTCAATGTCGACTTTTTATCATTCAGGATTATTTGGCGAAATATCCTAAACTAATAAGTGTTAGACATCAAAAATCAATTCTAGTAATTCGATTAATAACATCAAAAAATTCAGTAATAATTTGAACTCTAGGGAAATTTAGCCTTATAGGTTAACTTAAGGAGATTATCTGACCTATAAATATAACACGTTCACTTTGCAAGAAACATACAGCTCTACTACCGCTACTACTGCAACCACTTTTCAATGCTACTCCCTCCATATCTACTTCTGCCATGATAGTTTTCACAATGAAAATATCTGGGAAAACAAGTTCTACCACTACTACTCCTACCGCTACTATTCTACCCATGACTGCCCTTGCTGAAATTTCTCCTTCGAAGTCTATTCCTGTGTCTGTGGTAATTTTAGTTCGACTTCTTTTTCAAAAAGACTAACCTTTAAGCAGTCTTAGTTTTTCGACAGCTATAGGGTGCACTTCATTCCATAGTGTCTCTAGCTTCTGGACTGATATCCTTAAAAATTCGGGCGCTGAAGTATTCCTTTGGAGGTTTCTGCCCGTTTGTATAAGGGCCAGAATGTTAGACCTTCTCTTTTCCAGGTCCTGCATTACTCTCTCTTGTTCATGAAAGGTTCCTGACAGAGACTCTAGATTCTCTTCTGCTACTCTTCCAACGGAATGGCCACGAACGTATTCCAGGAACTGGATACTCTGGAAACAATATATATAGACTAGTGACAACTTGTCAGGCAACACTATACAAAGAATAAAACTTGACAGCTTTCTTGAAATTATTTGAAAAAAACTACGTTTTCTAAAGAGTTAAAGAGGCTGAGTTACAAGGTCGAACCTTAAAACGTACAGGGATTAGGAGGCACAGTTGGG
>JAQQPU010002405.1:53189-68323 GCA_029168905.1 Artemia sp. Kazakhstan ARC1039 | reverse complement strand
TGGAGAACAAAAAAGGCAGCTAGGAGAACATTCCTAAAAAAAAACATTACCTACTACATATTTAACAAAATTACTAGCAGAATCTAATCTAAAAAGGACTATAATAAATGCCAAATATAACTACTGGAATAATTTTGCAAATAATCTCTCCAGAGAAACACATGAGCCAATTATACATAAAGTTATAAGCCACATCTCTGGGAAAAAGACTTCCCCCAACCCACCACTCCTGTATGAGCTTATACAAAATAATACCCATTATGACAATGATAATGAAAAAGCTAAGCCATTTGCCACTCTTTTTGTTAATAAGCTAACATCAAACAATTGCAGCAAAACATCCCCAATTCCTATGAACCGTAGTTACCAACTTCGCCCAGGATCCGAGTATATAACCAGTCCATTTTCAATCCAGGAAATGAATAATGCAATACATCATATTAGGACCAAGACTTGCGGCAGCTATGACAATATACATCCTACATGGATAAAGAATCTCACCCCTTCATACAAACAGAAACTTCTAAATTGTTATAATCATGCTTTGGCTTCATCTATGTTCCCCAATATCTGGAAATGTTCATCCCTCCTACCAATCCTAAAGAAAAATAAACCCAAAAATAACTCTGAGTCTTATAGGCCCATAATGATTACTCCTGTGACGGGGAAAATAATGGAGAAAATGATCTATTATCGACTCCTCTGGTTTGTTGAAAAAAATAATGTGATCCCTCACACTCAAACTGGTTTCAGGAAACACCACTCCTCAACAGATGCTTTCATATTATTAACAAATGCAATAAATGAATCATTCTCAAAAAATAATGTCCTAGTGGCAGCTTTCCTAGATTTTGAAGGGGGATATGACAATGTGAACCACCAAATCCTCTTAAATAAACTTGCAAACCTTGGACTACCCCCCAAGCTAGTATCCTTTATAAAATCGTTCATAGAACTGCGAAGTTTCATTGTTTGTGTAGGTTCAGCCTCATCACCTCAAAAGACATTAACCAAAGGCCTTCCTCAGGGAGCAGTCCTCAGCTGCCTCCTCTTTGCCCTATATCTCTGGGAAATGAACCTCCCCCACACGAATCTACAATATGTTGATGATCTGGTACGATGGTCATCTGGCAACACCTTTGAGATTGCACAGTCAAAGCTGCATAAGTCACTTTTTCAATTTGAAAAATTTTCTCAACATTCAGATTTACCCATTGCACCTACAAAGTCAAAAATAATCCAATTTCACCGAAAGCGAAACCATGTTAATGCAAGACTAACTTTAAATGGAACAACTATTCCAGAAGATTATCATATTAACTACCTAGGTCTCATGCTTGACCAAAAACTTAATTTCCACCTCCACATTTCAAACACAATAAAAAAATGCTTTAGAAAAACAAGTATACTAAAAAGACTTCTTTCCACACCCTGGAGCTGTAAGGAGAAAACCTTACTCCAGTTTTATAAATCACATATAAGACCCCATATTGACTATGGGCTCATCGTTTATGGTGCATGTGCAAAGACCCAGATGCAAAAAATTGAAACAACACAAAATGATATAATGCGTCTCATATTTCGTCTTAGAAACCCACAAGCACCAAGTTTCTGCTTATGGAGAGTGGATTAACAACAATAAGGGAGAGACGTAGCTTTCTCTTGATAAAACATCTTACAAAAATTGAGTCAAATAGCTCACACACTCTACATAATTCGTTAAGAAATCCAGCCATGTATAGAGGCATTGCAGATGAGTATGCCAATAATCAGTAGAAGTTCCCTGTACCCGCAAAGTCTATTGCACCTACTTTCCCCCAATCCTCTCCATGGAATTGTTCAATCCCCATAATAAATACTGATTTCTCAAAGTGGACTAAAGATTTAACCCCCATCGCTTTTGTCCAGAAAAAATTTGCTGAACTTAATACAATTACTTATAAAAACCATTTCCAAATCTTTGTTGATGGATCCAAAATGAATGAGAAGGTAGCAAGTGGTGCTTTCCTTCCTAACCTGAAAATTGCAATGGGTGAGAGATTGTATAATAATGCATCTATAATGTCTGCAGAGTTAAATGCCATAATCATGGCATTAGAACACCTTATGGAAAACCCACCTCTGATTGTTAATTCTAATAATATTATAGTTTATTCCGACTCTTTATGAAGCCTTGAGTTGCTGTCTTCAGCTCCTCAGTATAAGTTGGATATTGACACTTATCATTGTCTTAGTATAATAGATAATCTTGCTTCAAGTGGCATAAGAACTTATCTTCAGTATATTCCTAGCCACTCTGGTATAAGTGGTAATCATCAGGTTGATGAAATAGCAAAAAATGCTTTAAATATCAACCACCCAAGTGGGAGACCAATCCCCATCAGAGATATTTATTGATGGAGACTATCAGATACTATGTTTAATAAAAATAATCCTATCCTTTCCCCCTTTCCCAATAAATATTTTTCTAAAATATATCATAGAATTCGTTCTGGAACAAATGGACTAAATTTTCTTGCATTCTCGTACCTGTTTCCTAATTCAAGTGGTTCAGTTCCCCTGTCCCATCTCTGCAGGTATTGTAAAATGAATAATGAAACAATTGACCACTGCCTATTTGAATGTAATATGCTGACGTCTGCACAACATACCTTGCTTTGTAAACTGTTAAATTGCTTCAAACACCACAAAATCTCACTATCAGCCAAGAGCCTAGCCAACTATACCTGCACACAGAGCATAGAAATCGACATCTATCACCTTACATTTGAACTCTTTGAGTCGAAAGATCTACTGAAAGATATCTGAGAATATCTAACAAATAAGAGACAACCAAGCCAGTAGTTCTGTAGCCCACAGAGTGAAGCAAAAGGAAAAGGACTAAATAGTATCGACTGAAAAGCCCGCCTGCTGTGAAATAGAAGAAGAAGAAGAAGAAGAAGAAGATCCAGAATGACATGCGATACATGGAAATCATTTAAATGCTGTCTAATCACTTGGGGAGAGAGTTGGGATGCATTGTCAGAAAATTGACCATAATATTTGGAAAGAGCAAAAAATAAGGAATCTAATAGTGTTATTATCATATAAGCATGTTCCCTTCAGAAGAGCTGCCAAACTGCAATTTTAGCAACACTTATTAACTGACATAAAGAAAAGAGCCCTGATGAACGTCCTGACAATGATAGGCTGAATATAAAACAGGTTGGAGTTGCTCTGGTGGTGTGAGATGGTTTGGGGTCTCTGTTCTTTCAAAATCTCCTTCCTCCTAACCTAACCTGAGTGTAAAACAGGTTTGATTTCCTCTGGTGGTATGAGATGGTTTGGAGTCTCTGTTCTTTCAAAATCTCCTTCCTCCTAACCTGAGTATAAAACAGGTTTGATTTGCTCTGATGGTGTGAGATGGTTTGGGGTCTCTGTTCTTTCAAAATCTCCTTCCTCGTAACCTAACTTGAGTATAAAACAGGTTTGATTTGCTCTGATGGTGTGAGATGGTTTGGGATCTCTGTTCTTTCAAAATCTCCTTCCTCCTAACCTAACCTGAGTGTAAAACAGGTTTGATTTGCTCTGGTGGTGTGAGATGGTTTGGTGTCTCTGTTCTATTAAAATCTCCTTCCTCTATCCCTATCCCCAAAGGTAAATCCTGCTTGCATGGCCCCATAGTGTTGTCAGTGTGAACCATTCACAAGTTTGCCTAACCAGAACCATGACTGCAAACAGCACTTCAAGGTGACATTGAGAAATAGCCCCCTCAATGAAATTTTAGCCTAGTAAACAACATAGTATTTGCACTAGTTCTGATTGACAGATAATTCTACTAGGTTTTGTTTGTTTTGGTGGCCTTTTTTGGGGGGCTGAAAAAACTCTTCCTATCCAACTTATCTACTATTGGCTGCGTCTCTATAGTAGTATAATGTTTGTAGGCATGAATATATAATGGGTTGGAGGTGAGAGGCTTGAGTTTGCTTGTGCAGGATTTCAATTCTTGTTGAAAGAAGAGCATCGCCAAGTGTGGAAAACAATGTTAGGTCAGAGATAGTCCCAGAATCGCACAAAGCCTCCATTCCTACTGGAAGTCCCAAGGAATTCTTGCTGTCTGGTTCTAGGCACTTCATTAGGCTGTCTGGGTTGGTTCGTGTTGCTTTTCTTGAGGCTGTAATTATTTCAATATAACGTGAAAATTGCAAGTTGGAATGTCACAAAATTAAAACAAACTGTAGTAGGCTATTGTATTGACGTTTTAACTGACAAATTCAGATGTCTAAAATTGCACTTTTTAGGAGTTTCATATCCCAGTGGCAGGAAACACAAAATTAGGTAATCACCTTAACCATTTGAGAGCTTTGGTCCTCCGGTCCAAAGGTCCTCTGGACCTGTAGTGCTATTGACTCAATGACTCCCAGTCAAACCTCCACTAATATGGAGTCTATTTACTCAGCCAGGAAGGATGGGGCTCATGATGAACAAGGAAGCTGCTAAGTCTTGCTTAGGCTGGGAAGGTATTAAGGATAGAATGCTAATTTCTCATTTTACAGCTAAAGAGTGCTAAGTATTGGTCATAGTAGTATATGCTCCTGTCGAACCAATTGGTTTATGTAGTAGTGACTCATGCAAGTTTTACTTAAACCTGCAGGACAAATTGACAGGATCCCAGGTAGAAATATGATAATTTTGCCTGGGGATTTAATATTCAGGTGCGTAGAAATAGTGATATGCTGTATTCTAGCCTAGGTGAATTTGGTGTAGCGAAAGAAGATAGCAATTGTAATAGACTGCTGAAATTTTGTAGGCATAACAATCTAATCAAACCACATGATGGTTTCTACCAATTTAATCTACCATCAGATGATGGTAGCTAAGATAGCCAAACTTATTGATAATGTTACTGTAAACAGAAGACTGACAGGATGCATTTAAGATACCAAAGTATATTGGAGTGTTGTTGTTGGTGTTAAATGTTGAGATAGCCATCTAGTAGTGTCTAGGATTAACCTGAAACTAAAATTTAGGAAAGGTAACTACCATCCAGGAAGTTGTGACGAGACTAGACTCAAGGATGAGAATTCGAGCTAAAATTTTCAGGAACAAATGAGTACCGTATTAAACTAAAGATTTTAAAAACGGATAATGTAAAAGATGGATGGAATGGTTTAGAAAAATAGTTTGTAAAGTAGCAGATGGTGCCTTAGGGAGGAAAGTTTGAAACACAGCTAGGAATACTAGTGAAAATAGTTCAAGTTTAGTAGAGAAGAGGAAGGGCTTGTGTAAGAAGTATTTGAGTAATAGTTCATATGAAAATAAGGGGGATGTAAGGAAAGTTGAGAAAGCATTAAAATATGAATTAAGAAGATGTGAAGTGGAGGTATGGACAAAATTACTGAACACTTAGAAGATGTAGCCAGACTGTAAAATATTAAAATATTGCATTTAAAGTTAAAAAACTGAGAGTGAATAGTGAATCTGGACTTTTCCCAGTTAGAGATAGGAATGTGGCCACAATTATTGATAATGAAAGAGTTAAAGAGAGATCAGCAAAACATTTGGGAATGTGTTAAACCATGATAAAGTTACAGGAAATGATACCAAAAAGAATGAAAAAGTTTTTAACGCATTGGGAGTGAAGGAAGATTCGTTTTGCATGGAAGAATTGGAGAGAGTACTAAAAAGATTGAAAAATAATGTGGCTCCGGTTGTTGATAGTGTGGCAAATGAATTTTTTTAAATATGGTGGTAGTCAAGTTAAAAATAAATTATTGAAGATTATGAATATTATTTTTGAAACAGTATTTTTAGGAAAACTTTAATTAAACCCCCCTACAAGAAAGGTGGTAAGAGTGAGTTTGGTAATTATAGAGTCATGATCCTGGTTTCTCTAGGAAGCAAATTACTTAATATGATGGTACTTTTTAGACTTGGAGCCTATTAAGATAAATTTTTAAAAGAGGAACAGTGTGGTTTTCAGAAGATGTGTCCAAAAAATTTTCACTCTTAGATTAAAGATTGAGAAGCACCCGAGTTATCAAATTGTGCTAGTCCTTAGCTTTATAGATTATGAGCAAGCATTTGATTCAGCTGATAGAAGAGATAATTTCGGAGACCACACTGCCTTTCCATGACGATAAAATAAAAGTCCAAAATAGGGATAAAATCCTTTTTATAGACAGTGTATAATAAATTTCACAAAAAATACCAGATATTTCGGTCACATATTCAGTGACCGTCATCAGTAGTAAAACTAAACTAAAACAATTTATAACAAAAGTTTATATACTAAATCAAATAAAACTTCATATTGTTTAAATCTCTAATTCTTTTCAAAGCAAAGGCGGAAGCTAGCCTCTTTGACCTTCTTGGATTCGGTTCATTAGCGTTCAATGATATAACATTTGGACAAAGGTCAACTACATTGGTTGAATTTAACTTTACTCTGTCAGATTTTAATAAATTATCATAGATAGAGTTCAGCCCATATTCACCTGTATCCCAATTCAAAGCAATATTCTTGAATAAGATTTTATTTATTTCAAGCGTTTCACGAAAATGTTGCTTTAAACCCCGATCCATAGAAATCAAAGAGACATTCTCGAACAAAATAAAATGGTCTGGAAAATTAAAAATATGTTCTGAAAGGGCTGAAGTAAAATCTTCAGACATAGAATCCTGCTTTAAGTGGTGAGTTGTCAGTAGTAGTACTAGCTTTGAAAAGGGCTCATTCGATTGAAAATTGGAATGGCTAGTGCCCTTTTTAATAGTCGAAAGTAATTGAAAGGCAGCTGGAACCCCTTCCACGCATACCATTTCCCCAAACACATCCAATCAAAATTTTGAGATAGCCATTTCATTCAGTGTAGTTGATTTCCAGATAGAAAATATGTTTTTGAGGAGGTCACTCCCCCACAACCCTCAGGGCAAGGGTTTTAAGTTATACCCTGGGGACATATAAGAACGATGTTGGCACAATGTATTATTTATTATTTTTTTCTTTAGACCAGGGCACTTCGTATCAAAGATGTTGTCGTAGAAACTTCGAAAAGGGCTCATTCAATTGGAAATTGGAGTGGCTTGTGCCCTTTTAATAGTCGAAAGTGATTGGAAAGCAACTAACACCCCTTCCATGCCCACCATTTCTCGAAACACATCCAATCAAAATATTGAGATGGCCATTTTGTTCAGCATAGTTGATTTCCAGATAGAAAATATGTTTTTGGGGAGGTCACTCCCCCACAACCCTCAGGGCAAGGGTTTTAAGTTATGCCCTGGGGACGTATAAGAACGATGTTGGCACAATGTATTATTTAATATTTTTTTCCTTTAGACCAGGGCACTTCGTATCAAAGATGTTGTCGTAGAAACTTCGAAAAGGGTTCATTCAATTGGAAATTGGAGTGGCTTGTGCCCTTTTTAATAGTCGAAAGTGATTGGAAGGCAACTAACACCCCTTCCACGCCCACCATTTCCCGAAACACATCCAATAAAGATTTTGAGATAGCCATTTTGTTCAGCGTAGTTGATTTCCAGATAGAAATTATGTTTTGAGGAGGACACTACCCCACAGCCCTCAGGGCAATTTTTGTAAGTTATGCCCTGGGGTATATAAGGTTTTTATAGAAAGCGTTGTCGTAGAAACTTCAAAAAAGGCTCATTCGATTGGAAATTCAAAGGGCTAGTGCCCTTTTTAATAGTCGAAAGTGATTGGAGGGCAACAATCCCCCCTTTCCCCTAAACGCATCCAATCAAAATTTTAAGATAGTCATTTTGTTCAATGTAGTTGAAAGTTCTGGAAATTAGGCCTTTGAGGATGGCAACCCCCCCCCCCACACAGCCTTCAGGGAAGAGTTGTAAGTTGTACTCTGGGTGCATATAAAGTTTTCATTGAACGCGTTGTCGTAGAAAATTCAAAAAGGGCTCATTCGATTGGAAATTGAAATGGCTAGTGCCCTTTTTAATAGTCGGAAGTGATTGGAAGGCAACTAACACCTCTTCCACGCCCACCGTTTCCCCAAAAACATTCAATCAAAATTTTGGAGGTAGCCATTTTGTTCCACGCAGTTTAAAGTTCAGGAAATTATACCTTTGAGCAGGACACTCCCCCCACAGTCTTCAGGGCAAGGGTTATAAGTTCTGCCCTGGGGCCATATAAGTTTTTATTGAAATCTTTGTCGTAGAAACTTGAAAAGGGCTCATTCGATTGGAAATTCAAAGGTCTAGTGCCCTTTTTAATAGTCGAAAGTGATTTGAGGGCAACTAACCCCCCTCTCACGCCCACCTTTTCCCCAAACAGATCCAATCAAAATTTTGAGACAGCCATTTTGTTCAACGTAGTGGAAAGTTCTGGAAATCAGGTTTTTGAGGATGACAACCCAACCACAGCCCTCAGGGCAAGGGTTGTAAGTTATACCCTGGGGGCAAATAAGGTTTTTATAGAACGTGTTGTCGTAGAAACTTCAAAAAGGGCTCATTTGATTGGAAATTAAAATGGCTAGTGCCCTTTTTAATAGTCGAAAGTGATTTGATGGCAACTAACCCCTCTCTCACGTCCACCTTTTCCCCAAACACATCCAATAAAAATTTTGAGATAGCCATTTTGTTCCACGCAATTTAAAGTTCAGGAAATTATACCTTTGAGCAGGACACTCCCCCCCCCCACAGTCTTCAGGGCAAGGGTTGTAAGTTATGCCCAGGGGACATATAAGGTTTTTATTGAAATCTTTGTCGTAGAAAATTGGAAAAGGGCTCATTCGATTGGAAATTGAAATGGCTAGTGCCCTTTTTAATAGTCGAAAGTGAATTGGGGGCAACTAACCCCCCTCTCACGTCCACCTTTTCTCCAAACACATCCAATCAAAATTTTGAGACAGCCATTTTGTTCAACGTAGTTGAAAGTTCTGGAAATTAGGTCTTTGAGGATGACAACCCAACCACAGCCCTCAGGGCAAGGGTTGTAAGTTATGCCCTGGGGGCAATAAGGTTTTTTATAGAACACGTTGTCATAGAAACTTCAAAAAGGGCTCATTCGATTGGAAATTGAAATGGTTAGTGCCCTTTTTAATAGTCGAAAGTGATTGGAGGGCAACTAACACTCCTCTCACGCCCACCTTTTCCCCAAACACATCCAATCAAAATTTTTAGATAGCCATTTTATTCGACGTAGTTGAAAGTTTAGGTAATTTGGTCTTTAAGGATGATAACCCCTCCCCCCCCCCAACGGCCCTCAAGGCAAGGGTTGTAAGTTATGCCCTGGGGGCATATAGGGTTTTTATAGAAAGCGATGTTATAGAAACTTCAAAAAGTGCTCATTCAATTGGAAACTCAAAGTGAAAATTATGTTCATTCAATTTCAGTTAAGTGCAAATTATGTTCTGGCCTTGGGAAGGCATAGGAGGTTTTGAGCCCAACTTATGTTAAATTCTGCTCGTTTTGAGTTTGACTCCGTTATTTATTGTAATTTCTGTTCGTTTTGGGTTTCATCTATTTATCGATGCTGATTTGTGGTAGTTTCACGCTTGGTAGATTATTTGATTTTATTTTTGCTCATTTTTGGTTTAATGGAGTTCTTTACTTTTCTTTGAAAAACTTATTTTGTGGAAAAAGTTTCTTTAATTAATACACAAACAAAACAGAGAGGAGTTATCATGGATTGCATTGTCCAAGCCAATCACTATTGCTCTGAGGATGCAGCAGAGTTCCTTAGCATAGAACAATTTCAAATCATCAAGCGTGTAGGCTTCAGGATTAGAAATTCCATCTGAATAACGAGCAGGTGGATGTCTAGGATGTTGTTTAAGTTGGAACTTTGGCTGGTGAACCAACTTTTCCCACTGCTGCTTTTGATGGCTTGATTTCCCTCCCTCCGATCAGTCTCGGACGAGAGCATGCAAGATGTCGCGTGTCGCCCTGAGTTTAATCTTTACAATCACTAGATCAAGCTGCTCAGTCTGAAGCTTTTCTGCATGAGCCTTCATCTTAAACAGGACTTGACATATGAACATAAGCATCGGAATAAAATCACAGCAGGTAATGTAGCGATGTTGAAGTTGGACTTTTCTTTTATTATCTTGTCCTTGTTCTGTTCTATTAACTCCTTGAGAACTTCAACAATAGTGTCAAAGCTGGTCTAAAACGCTTTTAAACTATCTCACCCGTATATCCATCTTGTAATTGACAGATTCTCAAGCTTCAGTGTCAATTCAGCACTCTCAACTGCTCATTTTTTAGCAATTAATTAAAAAAAACTTTCCGCAAAATAAGTTTTTCAAAGAAAAGTAAAGAACTACATTAAACAAAAAATAAGCAAAAATTAAATCAAATAATCTACGAAGCGTGAAACTACCGCAAAACAGCAATGATAGATAAATGAAACCCAAAACGAACAGAAATCATAATAAATAGCCGAGTCAAACTCAAAACGAGCAGGAATTAACATAAGTTGGGCTCAAAACCCCTATGCCTTCCCAAGGCCAGAACAAAATTTGCACATTACTGAAAAAAATATAAATGTTCTTACTTTTATAACTTTAATAAATCAAATAATGTTAACATTTTGATTACTAAATATCAGTATATGTATATTAAACTGACAATGCACATTCATTTGTATTTTTTCAGTAAAGTGCAAATTATGCTCTGGCCTTGGGAAGGCATAAGGGTTTTGTGCCCAACTTATGTTAATTTCTGCTCGTTTTGAG
Source organism: Artemia sp. Kazakhstan ARC1039 (assembly GCA_029168905.1). Taxonomy (NCBI): domain Eukaryota; kingdom Metazoa; phylum Arthropoda; class Branchiopoda; order Anostraca; family Artemiidae; genus Artemia; species Artemia sp. Kazakhstan ARC1039. Next base: position 57,638 of record JAQQPU010002405.1, on the reverse strand, counting down.
TTTAACACTGTTATTTATTGTATTTTCTGTTCTTTTTGGGTTTCATTTATTTATCATTTCTGATTTGCGGTAGTTTCACGCTTCGTAGATTATTCGATGTTATTTTTGCTCATTTTTTGTTTAATGGAGTTCTTTACTTTTCTTTGAAAAACTTATTTTGTGGAAAAAGTTTTTTTAATTAATTTCTGTTCGTTTTATATTGACATAGTCTTTTCAGGGAAGAAGAAAATAATACTTTAAATCTTTTCTTTATTTTATTACTTTGTAGTTATGTCTGCTGTTTATATGCTGGAGAAAAATTTTCAGCAATTTTTAACAACATACGTCCTTTTAAAAATCTGGACACAAATAGTAATGTTTAATTTCGTTTCCCCGAAAGTAGCCCCGAAAGTTTGAACATAATACCCTCAGTCGTTCTTGGGATACTGCTGAGATGCCTTATTGGGAATTAGCATTAACACAGTGCATTTTAATTTAATCTCAAGGCAACATTTAGTTTTTAAATATAAAGGCAAATGGGAGGGTGGGCGTGGAAGGGGGATTAGTTGCCCTCCAATCACTTTCGACTATTAAAATGGGCATCAGCCCTTTCTATTTTCAATCAAATGAGCGCTTTTCGAAGTTCCTACGACAACTCCTTCGATACGAAGTGCCCTGGTCTAAACAACAACAAAAAAATCATACATTATACCCACATCGTTCTTTACTATAATTAATTAAAAAAACTTTTTCCACAAAATAAGTTTTTCAAAGAAAAGAAAAGAACTCCATTAAACAAAAAATGAGCAAAAATAAAATAAAATAATCTACCAAGCGTGAAACTACCACAAATCAGCATCGATAAATAAATGAAACCCAAAACGAGCAGAAATTACAATAAATAACCGAGTCAAACTCAAAACGAGCAGAAATTAACATAAATTGGGCTCAAAACCCCTATGCTTTCCCAAGGCCAGAACATAATTTGCACTTTACTGAAAAAAATATAATTTTTTTTACTTTTATAACTTTAATAAATCAAATAATATTAATATTTTGATTACTAAATATCAGTAAATGTATATTAAACTGACAATGCACATTCATTTGTATTTTTTGACTCGGTTATTTATTGTAATTTCTGTTCGTTTTGGGTTTCATTTATTTATCGATGCTGATTTGTGGTAGTTTCACGCTTGGTAGATTATTTGATTTTATTTTTGCTCATTTTTTGTTTAATGGAGTTCTTTTCTTTTCTTTGAAAAACTTATTTTGTGGAAAAAGTTTTTTTAATTAATTTCTGTTCGTTTTGTATTGACATAGTCTATTCAGGGAAAAAGAAAATAACACTTTAAATCTTTTCGTTTTTTTAAGACTTTATAGTTTGGCCTGCTATTTGTATGCTGGAGAAAAATTTTCAGCAATTTTCAACAACATACACCCTTTTAAAAATCTGGACACAAATAATACTGTTGAATTTACTTTCATACCTCCTCTAGTTGACCTAAAATGGAAAACTTGATACCACTCGCAAAAAATCTGTTTTCTTTCGTTGATAGCTTGGATGCACTTACGCTATTTTGATTTGGTTAAATTTTAAGAGCAGAAGTAGCCCCAAAAGTTTGAACATAATACCCTCAGTCGTTCTTGAGATACTGCTGAGATGCCTTATTGGGAATTAGCATTATCACAATGCATTTTGATTTAATCTTAAGGCAACATTTAGTTTTTAAAACATAATGGGCAAATGGGAGGGTGGAAGTGGAAGGGGGATTAGTTTCCCTCTATAGAATAGAAAGGGCATTGGCCCTTTCTATTTTCAATCGAATGAGCCGCTTTCGAAGTTCCCACGACGACTCCTTCGATGCGAAGTGCCCTGGTCTAAACAACAACAACAACACAAATTACCACTAATCACTTTCGACTATTAAAAAGGGTACTAGCCCTTTGAATTTCAAATAAAATGAGCCCCTTTTCAAGTTTCTACGACAAAGATTTCAATAAAACCTTATATGCCCCCAGGGCATAACTTATAACCCTTGCCCTGAAGGTTGTGGGGGAGTGATCTCCTCAAAAACATATTTTCTATCTGAAAATCAACTACGCTGAACAAAATGACTATCTCAAAATTTTTATTGAATGTGTTTGGGGGAATGATGGGCGTGGGGGGGGGGAACTAGTTGCTCTCAATCACTTTCGACTATTAAAAAGGGCACTAGCCCTTTGAATATCCAATCGAATGAGCTTTTTTTGAAGTTTCTACGACAACACCTTCTATAAAAAACTTATATGCCCCCAGGGCATAACTTAAAACCCTTGCCCTGAGGGCTGTTGGGGAGTATCCTCCTAAAAAACATATTTTCTATCTGGAAACCAATACGCTGAACAAAATGGCTATCTAAAAATTTTGATTGGATGTATTTGGAGGAAGGATGGGCGTGGGGGGGGCTAGATGCCCTCCAATAACTTTCGACTATTAAAAACTGCACTAGCACTTTGAATTTCCAATGGAATGAGCCTTTTTTGAAGTTTCTACGACAACGCTTTCTATAAAAACCTTATATGCCCCCAGGGCATAACTTTAAACCCTTGTCCCGAGGGTTGTGGGGGGTGTCCTCCTCAAAAAAATATTTTCTATCTGGAAATCAACTACGCTGAACAAAATAGCTATCTCAAAATTTTGATTGGATGTGTTTGGGGAAATGATGGGCGTGGGGGGGGGGGGCTTGTGGCCCTCCAATCACTTTCGACTATTAAAAAGGGCACTCGAACTCACAATTTCCAATCGAATGAGCCCCTTTTGAAGTTTCTAGGACGACCCCTTCCATATAAAGCGCCCTGCTCTAAAGGAAAAAAATAATACATAGTACATTGTGCCAACATCGTTCTTAGGCCTATATGCCCTCAGGGCATAACTTAAAACCCTTGCCCTGAGGTTTGTGGGGGAGTGTCCTCCTCAAAACATATTTTCCATCTGAAAATCAAATACGCTGAGCAAAATGGCTATCTCAAAATTTTGATTGGATGTGTTTGAGGGAATGATGGGCATGGGGAAGGGGGCTAGTTGCCATCGAATCACTTTCGACTATTAAAAAGGGTACTAGCCACTCCAATTTCCAATCGAATGAGCCCTTTTCGAAGTTCTACGACAACTCCTTCGATACGAAGTACCCGGCTGAAAAAAAAACACATTATGTCCACATCGTTCTTTACTTGGGCAGCGCTAGCGCGCTGCCTATGAAAATTTCTAGCCTTCCAATCACTTTCGACTGTTAAAGAGGGCACTATGCCTTTCGATTTTAAATCGAATGAACCCTTTTTGAGTTTCTACGACAAAGCTTTCTATAAACACCTTATATGCCCCCAGGGCATAAATTACAACCCTTACCCTAAGGGCTGTGAGGTTGGTTGTCATCCTCTAAGACATAATTTCCAGAACTTTCAACTACGTTAAACGAAATGGCTATCTCAAAATTTTGATTGGACATGTTTGGGAAAATGGTTAGTCACTCTCCCATCACTTTCAACTATAAAAAAGGTACTAGCCCTTTCAATTTCCAATCAAATGAGCCCTTTTGAAGTTTCTACGACAACACTTTCAATAAAAACCTTATATACCCCCAGAGCATAACTTACAACCCTTGCCCTTAGGGCTAGGGGGGGGGGGGGATTGTCACCCTCAAAGACCTAATTTCCAGAACTTTCTACTACGTTGAACACAATGGTTATCTGAAAATTTTAATTGGATGTGTTTAGGCGAATGGTGCGCATGAGAGGGTCGTTAGTTACCCTCCAATCACCTTCGACTATTAAAAAGGGCTCTAGCCCTCTCAATTCCCAATTGAATGAGCCCCTTTTGAAGTTTTTACGACAACTCTAACCATAAAAACCTTATATGCCCCCAGGGCATAACTTACAACCCTTGCACTGAGGGCTCTGAGGGAGTTATCATCCTAAAAGACCTAATTTCCAGAACTTTCGACTACGTTGAAGCCAACGGATATCTCAAAATTTTGATTGGATGTGTTTGGGGAAATGGTAGGCGTGAGAGGGGGATTAGTTGCCCTTCAATCACTTTCGACTATTAAAAGGGCACTAGTCCTTTCAATTTCCAATTCAATGAGCCATTTTAAATGTTTTTACAACATCACTTTCTATAAAAACCTTACATGCCCCCAGGGCATAACTTACAACCCTTTCCCTGAGTGTTGTGGGGGGAGGGGTTTTCATCCTTAAAGACCTAATTTCCAAAACTTTCAACTACGTTGAATAAAATGGCTATCTAAAAAATTTGATTGGATGTGTTTGGGGAAAAGGTGGGCGTGAGAGGGGGGTTAGTTGCCCTCATATCACTTTCGACTATTAAAAAGGGCACTAGCCCTTTGAATTTCCAATCGAAAGATCTCTTTTTCAAGTTTCTACGACAAAGATTTCAATAAAAACATTATATGCCCTGGGGGCATATAATGT
>JAQQPU010002405.1:26666-53089 GCA_029168905.1 Artemia sp. Kazakhstan ARC1039 | reverse complement strand
GGGGGGGGGGTGTCCTGCTCAAATGTATAATTTCCTGAACTTTAAACTGCGTGGAACAAAATGGCTATCTCAAAATTTAGATTGGATATGTTTGGGGAAATGGTGGGCTAGGAGGGGGTGTTAGTTGCCTTCCAATCAATTTCGACTATTAAAAAGGGCACTAGCCATTTCAATTTCCGATCGAATGAGCCCTTTTTGAAGTTTCTACGACAACGCGTTCTATAAAAACCATATATTCCCCCAGGGCATAACTTAAAACCCTTGCTCCTAGGGTTGTGGGGGAGTTTCCTCCTCAAAAACATATTTTCTATTTGGAAATCAACTACGCTGAACAAAATGGGTATCTCAAAATTTTGATCGAATGTGTTTGGGGAAATGATGGGCGTGGGGGGGGGGGGCTAGTTGCCCTCCAATGACTTTCGACTGTTAAAAAGGGCACTAGCCCTTTCAATTTCCAATTGAATGGGCCCTCTTTGAAGTTTCTACGACAGATTTCAATAAAAACTTATATGCCCCCAGGGCATAACATATAACCCTTGCCCTGAGGACTGTGGGGGGAGTGTCCTGCTCAAATGTATAATTTCCTGAACTTTAAACTGCGTGGAACGAAATGAAAAAAAGATAATACATTGTGCCTACATCGTTCTTTACTTAGGCAGCGCGATCTCGCTGCCTATGATTTATACAACAACTTTCTATATAAACCTTATATGTCCCCAGGGCATAACTTACAACCCTTGCACTGAGGGCTCTGAGGGGGTTATCATCCTAAAAGACTTAATTTCCAGAACTTTCAACTACGTTGAACAAAATGGATACCTCGAAATTTTGATTGGATGTGTTTGGGAAAATGGTGGGCGTGAGAGGGGCGTTAGTCGCTATCCAATCATTTTCAACTATTAAAAAAGGCACTATCCCTTTCAATTTCCAATTGAATGAGCCATTTTGAAGTTTCTGCGACAACGCTTTCAATAAAAACTTTATATGCCCCCAGGGCATAACTTACAACCCTTTCACTGAGGGCTCTGAGGGGGTTACCATCCTAAAAGACCTAATTTCCAGAACTTTCAACTACTTTTAACAAAATGGATATCTCAAAATTTTGATTGGATGTGTTTGGGAAAATGGTGGGCCTGAGAGGGGCGTTAGTCGCTATCGTATCACTTTCAACTATTAAAAAAGGCACTAGCCCTTTCAATTTCCAATTAAATGAGCCCTTTTGAAGTTTTTTACGACAACGCTTTTAATAAAAACTTTATATGCCCCCAGGGTATAACTTACAACCCTTGCCCTGAGGGCTGTGGGGGGAGGGGTTGTCATCCTTAAAGACCTAATTTCCAAAACTTCCAACTACGTTGAATAAAATGGCTATCTAAAAATTTTGATTGGATGTGTTTGGGGAGAAGGTGGGCATGAGCGGCGGGTTAGTTGCCCTCAAATCACTTTTGACTATTAAGAGGGGCACTAGCCCTTTGAATTTCAAATCGAATGAGCCCTTTTTCAAGTTTCTGCGACAAAGATTTCAATAAAAACATTATATGCCCCCAGGGCATAACTTATAATTGCCTTGAAGACTGTGGAGGGAGTGTCCTGCTCAAAGGTTTAATTTCCTGAAATTTGAACGTTGTGGGACAAATTGGGTATCTCAAAATTTTTATTTGATGTGTTTGGGGAAATGGTGGGCGTGGAAGGGGTGTTTGTTGTCCTTCCAATCACTTTCGACTATTAAAAAGGGCACTAGCACTTTTCAATTTCCAATCGAATGAACCCTTTTGGAAGTTTCTACGACAACGCGTTCTATAAAAAACCTTATATGCCCCCAGGGCATAACTTACAACCCTTGCCCCGAGGGTTGTGGGGGAGTGTCCTTCTCAAAAACATATTTTCTATCTGGAAATCAACTATGCTGAACAAAATAGCTATCTCAAAATTTTGATTGGATGTGTTAGGGGGAATGATGGGCGTAGGGGGGGGGGGCTAGTTTCCCTCCAATCACTTTCGACTATTAAAAAGGGCACTAGCCCTTTGAATTTACAATCGAATGAGCCTTTTTTGAAGTTACTACGGACAACGCCTTCTACAAAAACCTTATATGCCCCCAGGGCATAACTTATAGCCCTTGCCCTGAAGGCTGTGGGGGAGTTTACTCCTGAAAAACATAATTTCTATCCGGAAATCAACTACGCTGAACAACATGGGTATCTGAAAAATTTTGATTGGATGTGTTTCGGGAAATGGTGGGCGTGGAAGGGGTGTTAGTTGCCTTCCAATCACTTTCGACTATTAAAAAGGGCACAAGCCACTCCAATTTCCAATTGAATGAGCCCTTTTCTTCTTCGATACGAACTGCCCTGCTCTAAAGGGAAAAAATAGTAAATAATACATTGTACCAACATCTTTCTTATGTGCCCTCAGGGCATAACTGAAAACCCTTGCCCCGAGGGTTGTGGGGGAGTGTCCTCCTCAAAAACATATTTTCTATCTGGAAATCAACTACGATGAACAAAATGGCTATCTCAAAATTTGGATTGGATGTGTTTTGGGGAATGATGGGCGTAGGGGGGGGGGGGGAACTAGTTGCCCTTTAATCACTTTCGACTATTAAAAAGGGCACTATTCACTCAAATTTCCAATCGAATGAGCCCTTTTCGAAGTTTCTATGACAACTCCTTCGATACAAAGTGCCCAGGTATGGAGAAAAAAATTAATACATTGTGCCAACATCGTTCTTTAATTAGGAAGTGCTATTGCGCTGCCTATGATAACTCGTTTCGTTTGACCCGCAAAGAAGACATACAGTTCTAGTAAGATTTCAAATATTTTTTTGAACTATGGACGTTTTGCTGGAATCGCGTTCCACGTGAGATTCTCTCTGTGAGCTATGTATCGAATTTAGCGCACTTGTCTTCCCAGTTCGGCTCATATGTGTTCCTAGACACCCTGTCGGATACCAGACATATTGCTTGCATAATCGTAGCTTTAAAATATAAGCACCTCTCTGCTTACGCCTTTCTTTTCTAAGACTTCTAAAAAGAATTCGCCATTAATTCATGGCCAATTTGATTCTCTTGGTTGCTTATGTGGCAAACAGACTGCAAACAACCTACTTGACAGCTAAAATCCATTTAGGCTTGTTTTTTCTGTGAAAAAATAGTAGTGATCCGTTTACAATTGTCTTTGTTGAAGATATTCATGCACCCCCATACTTTATTTTACTCGACTCGTTCCTAAATTTGACATGCCAACATACCTACTTCTTGTGCATAAATCTATTCCTTTGCACTTGAGATCTATACCAATCTACACCCAAAGCTCATCATTTACTAACCGCCTAACTTGTTATAAAACATGGCTGTAGCCTTGCCGCCTTACAAGTAACTGGTAGGGATTGCTACTGAATGGGGTTTTCACCCGTTTTTCCAGTCATGAAAATCTCTGGATTTGCTGACTGAAATCAGTATTTTCATGTTCTTTATTTAATCGAATGAAAAATTACAACACCATCTATAAAATCAGAGCATGTGTTGGTAAAACCGCTGTGTTTACTAACCAAGATTGAGATTTTGGTAGATTTGATTTCATTATTGTCATTTTCTTCATTTAACTGAATGGAAAATTGTAGTGCTGTGTGTAAAATCATTGAACAAGTCCGTACAACCGCTACATTTAGCAATCGAGATTACGGTATACGTCATGTCAGTATTTTCATGTTCTTTACTTAACTGGATGAAAAATTTTGGCACTGTCCGTAAAGTCACGACGCCAGTCGGTACAACCGCTACATTTACGGATCGAGGTTGTGGTACACATCATGTCAGTATTTTCATGTTCTTTATTTAACCAAATGAACAATTTGGGCACCGTCTGTAAAGTCACGACTCGAGTCAGTAAAACTGTTGCATTTACCGACCAAGGTTGAGATTTCATTAGATGTAGGCAACATCTCATTCAGCCGCAAGCGAATTGTCCCAAGAAGAAGCCTACGAATTTTTCACGACAAAAGAAAAAAAAAATCAAAGATTGGGATTGTCAACCCAACCTAGAAAGAAGAGGTGCAAATGATCTGATTTTCAGGACGCACGCCTCGATTGTCTACATTTGATTGAGATGTCATGTCAGTATTTTCAGGTCCTTCATTTAACTGAATAAAAATTGTGGTGGAATCCGTAAAATCACTGTACGAGTCGGTAAAACCGCTGTATTTATCGACCGAGATGAAGATTATGGTATTGTTCATGTCAGTATTTTTATGCGATTTACTTAACTGAATGGGAAATTGTGGCACCATCCATAAAATCAGGGCATGAGTTGGTAAAACTGCGTTGGTTACTGACCAAGATTGAGATTTTGGTAGATGACATGTGAGTGTTTTCGCGGTCTTTATTTGACCGAACTAAAATTTTTGGCGGCGTTGGAAAAATCGTGGCGCTTCATGCCATGATTTTACCGACTTATTTTTTTACCGAGTGGCCAAAAACATTCAGGGGGCCTCTCTCCACCCCCCTGCGTGACGGCACTGATAGTAATTCTAGATCTTAATTAGGACTAACTTTATTGTGGGCACATTAAAATTGTTGTTATAGATTTCAGTATACTATGAACCTTACTGTCTTTATTTAAACTCAAAACCGTTAAATTTAAATGTTGTGCATTATTTAGCTATAATCAAATAATTACACTGGTTGGTTCATTTTGTATGCTTTTTTCTGAATATAGGCTACTTATTGCTTCCGTCACAATTATCTCATTCCAGAGGATGAGGTTTAGCCCATTTCACGAAAATCTGTTTTAGCCCATTTCACAAAAAAACTCTTGTAGCTTATTTCAGGCCCCACTCGTAGACAAACTAATTAGTTTTTTTTTCCCTGGATTTTTCTTGAACCAATACTTAGGGATAAAAGTTTCAAGCCAATCAGAAAAGTGTTTTGCTTCATTTTCAGGGGCTTGTGTCTCTAATTTAAAGTTTATTTCTTTACACTAGGGTTGCTTTTGCTCAGGAACTTACAGGTTCATGTTTCAGCCCATTTGGAGAAAACAAGTTAACTCTTTTTGGGCTAAGCAGTAGTTTTTATTTATTTATTTATTTTTTGCATTGGGGTCCTTTTGGCCCAGGGCTTAGAGATGTAGGCCTAAGTGCGAATCCTTTCACAAAAAAACAGTTTTTTATATCTTCCCTTTTTTGGACAGGGGGGGGGGCTTGCATCAATTTAGATTTTCTATTTGTGCGTCAGCGTCCACCTGGCCAATTAATTTATGGATACAAACTTCAGGCACAGTTTTAAGAAAAAAATTGTTAGTTTTTTGGGCAAACGAGTATGCCTATAATTGTTTCTTGTGTAGTAGGGTCCCTTTGTCCAGGAACTTAAAGGCATAAGCTTCAATCTGACCTGATAATATTGAGATTCCCTCGCCCAATGAACTGATTGGTGTAAGTTTAAAATCAATGAGAGCCAAATAGTTTTCTGGCCCCTTTTTAGGCCTGCTACTTCCCTCGTCCAGAAAATGTCTTTCCACGCAAGGGTCCTTTTGGTGCAAGGACTTTTTGATTTGGTTTTCTAGCTGTTTGGGAAAAAAGGGGTTTTTAACCCCTGTTCTTGGTTTAACTCCTTATTTAGTGTAGTTTTTTTCTTTTTACCTGCATTGGGTTCCTTGTGGCCCAACATCTTCTTGCTTTGTTGCTTGTGGAGGCGTGTTTCTAAATAATAATTGACGTTGAAGGGAGTGTGTGGCCGATGCCTCACTTTTGGACCCTTAATTACTAAGACTGAATTCTTTATGCTAGTTTCGACATAGTGTAGCATGTCCTTCTTGCGACTGCAAAGCGGGATCGGTCCTCATAATTTAGCTTTTTATGCTTCATAAATACCAAGGTATTGTACCTATTTCTACTCCTGATCGATCAAGGATCATTCAGGGAATATAAGAAGAAAACTAAAAGTAAGGCCCTGGTGCGAAGCCTCCTCACCTTAACTCCAATAATCAGTATTAAAACATAAAACCCTCTCCTTAGTTTTGTTCTTCTTTTGAATGGAAAGTAAAGAAAAAAGACAGAATAAAGGCAGATATCATGTTTCTGTTGTTCTTTTTTCTTTGAATGCATAAAAGTAGGAACAGAAGAAAAACGCAAGTTTAATAACAGATGGTTTGTATCTTTTGCTGGTTCATTAGAAAACAACCAGAGTAGAAATAATGAATTCTTTTTTCTATTCAGTCTAATAAACAAAGGGGGGAGGGTATATTAGGCTTTGCCTCCTCTTGTTTCACCAGAGGGACCCTGGATATACACAGAGAGTCGACAGTACTCCCTCTAACGTTTTGGTGCTCATATATTTTGCCCATAGGGCTAGACTATTGTACTGGATGGCTTTAAATCCTGCTAGTTGGTTCACCAAAGCTAATTCTTGGTCTTCCTCTTCCTTCAATTTTTCTCTGGCTACCACTTCAGTACCATTCTCCAGAGTCTATCTTTTACCATATGAATAACATGCCCCAACTAGCCCATCTTTGCTGGCGTATGACATCTGCTATTAGGGGCTGACGTGATATTGGGCAAACTGTCTAGCTGGTAACATGGTTTCTCTGGCTATTGTTGAATATCCTGCAAAGACAGTTCTTCTCAAAACATAGGACCCCTCTTTACCTGCTACTGGTATAGATTTCAGCAATACTAGCTGTAAAGAAATGGGAGAGGATGGTTTAGAACAGCCCCATATTCATTTTCTGAGAGAACTTTTCAATTGCCAAATTGGCTTTAGTTGACTAGAAGCTCCATTGGCCTATCCAATTCTAGACTGCACCTCCTTCTTACTGCATCCTATTTGCTAGACTGAACTTTCAAGGTATTTCAGCTCTGCCACCTGCTCTATTGCTTTGTCACTGCATATTATGCCCTTTGGTTAGCCAGTCACTGATTTGATTATTTTTCGAGTTGATCTTAAGGACCTTGAGTTGATCTCTATGATTGCAGTGAAAAGACCCTAAATCCTTCTCTTCTTGTCCTCTATCAGAGAGGCGTTGTTGGTAAAAATCTATATCTGCTAGTTGTTTGTTGTCACAGATTTGAATGCCAAAGCTGATGAAATCCCTGAGCACATAATAGCTACAAGTACAAAAAGAGAGTGGATAATACACATCCCTGTTTAACTCTGAAAATTATATGTTTATACTTAGTATTCCCTTGATGGTTCCAAACACAACACTGAGGGTTTTCGTTCAGAGCAATGATGAAAGATTTATCTGGAATATGGTAATAATCGAAGATTTCCACAAAAACATTTGATGGATTGAGGTAAATTGGTGCTACTAAATCAGATACCATCTCAATCTATACTTATGACTGTTATGTAATATATTTTTTTACTTATTGTTGGCATTTATTGTCGAGGCTGTATTATCTCCATACTTCAACGGTTCATTACATTTAATATAAGATTGTTGAGGTTGATCATAACCTAAACAATGGCTTTTTCCAGGTCCAAGGAGGCTGAAAAATGAATTCATGGTGGATGAGTGAATACCCGTCACATCCATTACCACATGCCTCCACTTCTACTCAAAACACATTCAATATAAATCTAGGAGGAAGAGCATTTGGTACACCGTGGTCAGTAACTCCTCCTTCTCAGATGCCTTGGAGTTCCCAACCTGTGCAAAGGTAGTTTGTTACAATAGCATTGGATTAATTTTGTTTTGTTACAATTCCTTGTGAAACAGCGTTGATTAGTCTACTTAAGATTGCGAACTCGTTGTAAAAATACCCTTGCCCTATAGTAAGTCTAATCACTGACTGTCCATCGTTTTGGTATGTATAATTTATGTTTTTTTTTTTGTATAGAGCAGAGTTTAAACTGGAGGTTTTCTTTTCTATTTGGGCTCTATTAACGTGTGGGATTGTATTGTAGTTTGAACAAGGCAGTACAAGCCATAAGACTTATTGGCAAATTTCTTTTTTGTATTTTATGTATTTTTTAATTAAATGCTCTTTCTCTCTCTGCAATTTTAAAACTAAAAACTTGTGAAATAATCACAATCAACTAAAGGCCCTCGGCCCTCATTTTTTTTTTTTTTTTTATAGAATACTCTGGCACAGAATGGTTTCATCTTTTTTAGATCACTAATTGTAAAATAATACATAGGGGTATGTTCCATATTCGTTAAATCGGAACTATCTGCTAGTATAGCTATATATTATGAATTGCTAAATCCTAAAACATACAACTGGAGATATGTATTTTAATCAAAGCACTTTAGTAAATACCAAATAAATTAAATACCGATATACTAAGATTTTTATTTGTCAATCAGTTTTAGAATAGACCACTGATCTAATTTTGAAACAAATCCTCCCCCCCCCCCCAGTGGCCCTATTTTTGTAAATTGCTGCTACTGCAGCTACCAATAAACTTGAGCGTCTATGTTGAATGTCGAGAGAATGAAATCCAAAATGTAAGCTATTGGTTTAACTTTGGCGCTTATTGGGCCTTGTTTTAAAACAGAGTATCATACTTAAAAGTAATTATAACGGTTATAACATACCATAACAAGTATATCAATTATCTTGATTTGTATTTGAGATTATTTTTCTGTTTTGTCCTGTATATTAACGAAATATTGTTATTCTTTCAGTTCTACTTTTTTACTATTGCTATGTACTCTAAGCATCTATAGCGAATCCTTTAATTTTTTTTTTATTGTTTGCAATAAAAATGCTTTGACGATTCTACTTGTCTATCTGTATGCTTAAGGGACCCCCCTTCCCCCCGAGTTGTGCAACTGCTGACATTTTTGCTTGCTGCTTTCCTGCTTGCATTACTAGAATCTTCATCGTTAAGAGTTTTTAGAATGACCTCACGGATGTAAAGTCATTGAGGAGAGATATAGTGTCATTCCCCTCCTCTATCAAGGTTCTAATATTAATAAAGTAGCCTGTGTGTTAAAATGGCTTCTTGCAAATGTGGTTAGAACTGGATTTTTCTCTGTTGTACTAAAATGAAAGTTAGAATTACAGGAATTAAAAAAAAAAAATAGTGAATTTCAGTTTTGCTTCTGAGCTAAGCACTAAAACGAGCCCGGCTGTGCCACTCTTTTATATTTTCTACATTCTGCGCTTGATTCTTGTCTGATTCCTGTCGCTGTACCTTTGGATGTCCGTAAAGCTTTCGATACGTTGACCCACCAAGTTATGGTCTCTAAGTTGTCTCACCTCACAGTATAAGAGGGAATTCTAGCCCTTGGTTTGATTCTTATTTGTCTGGAAGGGATGTCTATATGGATCCTATTTCCTGCTCACCGTCTCAAGTTGAGTTTCTGTATGATGTCCAGCAAGGTTTGGCTCTAAGGCCAGTTTTGTTCTTAATCTATATCAACGATAATATTGTTGATGTATGCACAAAAAAACAAACATTTTATTGTCGTCTATGAAACGCCCAATATTTTATTCAAAAATTGGAAAAAAATTATCCCACTAGATTTTGAAAAATACCCTGTATACCCCTCCGGCCATCGCCCATTATTATCGTTAATTGACTGAGAAAAAACCCTCTCTATAGACCTATTGTTTTGGTATGTCTGGTTCTTAGGCATTCTTCCTAATTTTTAGTTAAACTCGAGCCTGTGGTACCTTGTTAGAACCAGATCCGCACCCTGATTTTTAATAGGAGCCACAAAGTTGGTATGTGGTCATTTGAAAACTACATACCCCCTTCCCCCTCTCTCTCCCTACTTAGTTTTATCCCGAAAAAAGGCAGGGGCATTACATCTTATTTGAAACTAAATCACGTGAGGAATTTTAATCTAAGTTGTTGGATGCATAAAGTAGGCCGATCGCCCCATCAACATCCCCTGGCCCCTGCCTCCCTGGCTTTCTAGTAGAAGGGTACACACGTCTTAGCTTGTTAGAATTGGAATCGCACAAGGATTTTCAGTCGGTGTGATTTGAGAACTAAGATGGTCCAGAAGCCCCTCTAGTGGCCCAGACAATTTTTTAGAATAACGTTAACGCATTGTTTGAACCAGAGTCATGCGAGGATTTTAATCCTTACAGTCTTAGGACAAAGATAGGTCCAAAACCCCCCTTCAACATCTTGTCCCTCTCATATTCAACTTTTTAGTAGAAAGGTAGCTATTTTCCACCTTGTTTCATGATTTCCGTTCCATACAATTTATCATAAAATGGGTCTATGCTCCAATACGCCTCCCCTGTCTCTCCGCCATCATTTTAACAAAAACATGGAAACGTTGTGTGGGAGTTTAACGAACACCCCAAAAAGTAAAAACTTGTCCGAGGGGGAGGTAAAAATACACTAAGACAAGAAAAGCAACAAAAACTAAAAAGTAACCAGTTCACAATGCACTTCCTAATCAGAACCATGGCCTCGCTTAGCAGAAAGGTAGCCATTTTTCTTTTAAAAGCAAAAAGCATGGAACGTCGCACCTTGCTTGAAGCGTAATCAAATAAGAATTTCCAGTGTGTATTATTGGAAGCACAAAGAGTGCATGTTGCCCCTCCCCCTCCCGGCTGACTGACAAGGACGATCTTTGGCAATCGGTCATCCCTCATCCGTAAAACGTGTCCCACTCATCTCAACCCTTCCCTCACTATAGCCCTACAAAGTAGATTGAACTAAATTTTTGTACAGCTTACTCTTTGAAACTCGGTCAGTTAGCCGGGTACCCAAGACAATCCGTATGCAATATCTCTGGAAAACATTATTGCAAATAATCCTCCGTCTTTTGGAATTCCCAAGCTTTATAACCATTCTTGACCACTGTCATCATTTATCTTCCAATATTCTAACCTTGGTTCGCAAAATTATCTTCCTATTCTTCCAAACTTTTTTTGAACTGTGGAAAACACCCTGGGCCTTCGATATTCTACTTTTAACATCTTCACTGCAGCATCTGTCTTTACTAATATTACTACAAATTTAAGTGAAGCTTTCCACTTGATCGATAGAGCCTTCTTAACATTAATTTTCAAACCTATTCTTACATCCTGAACTCTCGAAATCTCCAAAAATTACTTCATTTTGCTAATATATTAATCTAGGATGCTTAAATCATCAGCATAATCTAAGCCTAGCAGAATTTTGCTTCCCCAATTGGTCCCGATTCTCCCATTGCCTTTGTTATGCTCCGTAGGACAAAGTCCATCAAAGGGATCCGTATAAACGGGGAAAGGACGCAACCCTGCTTAACTCCTGATTCAATACGAAACCAGCTAATAACCTCATTTCCAACCTTAACCACGTCAATATTATTCTCGTATATAGCACTAATCACTTTAATTTACTTATCCGGTAAACCGTATAAAGGTAGGACTTTCGCTAAAGCTCTTCTATAAGCGGAATCAAATGCTTCCTCAGAATCTATAAAATTGAGGACTGAAGGGGTTTGATGACTCAGGCAGTTCTCAGTTATTAATCTAAGAGTGAAAGTTCCCATGCCAAATACAATAGATCTCTTTGGATAGATTACGATACTCTTGTTGCTTTCGCTGGACACATGTGTCATAGCGGACACATGTCAACTTATCGAATGGATTGTTTTACTTGGGAGAGTAAATATATGGCTGGATGCTAACTGCTTGGCCCTGATTCTTGATTCTGCCTCTTGGTCTAGATTCTTGATTCTCTTGAAAATTTCTTAGGCCGTCGACTATCTGAAATTCTCCTTTCCGTCGGGGGGGGGGGGGGGGGATTTCGTTCCAGGTTTATTTACCCACCCATCCCCTCTTCTAGATTTTGAAAATACTCTTTTCTATATTTTCAATGAAAATGCCCTTTTTAGTATTTTCACTGAAAAAAACTGCCCCACCGCCCTAGATTTTGAAAAATTCCCTGTTTATCCCTCCCCTTTATATTTTCGCGAGCCTACTGAGAAAAAGGCCCTCTGTGTAGACCTAGTATTCGGTGTTTCCGGTTCTTAGGCATTCTTTTTGATGAAAATCTTGTCTTTAGACATGTATAAATTAATTTATTTAAAGAAAAGACAGAAAAATTGCAAAGCTTTAGACTCCCACAAAGGCTCTTTGGCCTGTGAGAGTGGGAGACTTAACAACACATTAAATAATAGTACTAAAATCAAACAGCAGGACAAAAAAAAAATTAAAAGACAACAATAAAAAAAAACAAAAAAAAAACCTGTCAATCAAAATAAATGGATTAAGCAAATTGAAAAGGAAAGATAGAGGTGAAAAAGAGAAGAGAGGATAGAACTAGCTCTCTAGGCATAGGAGGAGGTCAGTTCGCTCTTTTTTAAGTTATCCATAAGATTGACACAACCGAATTTTGATTGGTAGGGAATTCTATGTGGAGGCACAACATAAAACTGGATTAAAATCTGATCTTATGGTTTTAGTTTTATGAATGAAAATACCCATGTCATTTCTCTGAGAAAAAGAAACACAAGATCCTTTTTGTAGTTCAGAATTTAAAAGATATAATTGTTTGAAGAAGCTAGGGAGGAGTCCATGAAAATACTTAAAAATGAAACAAGAAGAAAGAAAGATGTATGTCGATTTACCATCCAATAAATTAATGCTAAACTGGCCTGTCACCTCAGATACTAACTTAATTGCTCTGTTATATATTTTGAAAAGAGGGAAGGTAAAATATGAGAATGTTGATAACCATAGAGTTGGACTGTAGTACATATAAGGTTGAATGAAAGAGTGAAAGAGGGTCTTTATTATTGAACCGGGGAAGCAATGACGAAGCTTCCGAAGAACTCCTAGGTTTCTGGAGAGCTTAAGTTGACAAGAGCATTGTGATGTTTAAAAGAAAGATTTTCGTCCAATAAAATACCCAGGAATCGATCATATCTATCAGAGGGACGAGTTATATCACCATGAGTGGTAGAAATAGTTTGAACCAAAGAACAAAAAGTACCTGATCTGGAAAAAAAATAAGTAGACTAGATATAGATCGATTTAGGGCAAGGTTACTAGCATCGAACCAAGCAAAGGTTCTTTCTATGACAGAATACATATCCATGATAAGGGAGGATTCCTTAATTTCTGAACACCCAAGTGTACTATCACCTGCAAATGCGAATAGCACTGGTTCTTGAGCTCCCTCACTAGGTGGGATAGAATTATGATCACAAATAGAATAGTAAATTCGTTTAGTTTGTTCAGATACAGCAATGAAAAGATCATTGATGAATACAAGGAATAAAACAGGTCCTAGGATAGATCCTTGAGGGACACCAAAATCAACACGGAATTGATTTTGAAGCCGAGGGTCAATACTGATTGGCGTTTCAGACAAATAAGTTTCAAATCAATGACAACCGTTTCCCCGTGTCCCTATGTGTTCCATCTTAGAGAGCAGGATAGTGTGTGATATGCTGTCAAACTTTTTTTTGACATCAAGGGAAATTGCAGCTTGAATTCTACAAGCATCAAGTGCCTTGTGAATGAACTTTAGCAAGGCTATGCAAGCATGTTCTGTTGATTGTTTAGGGGGAAAATTTTAGGATTGTAATGGAAAAATTGTTCTTTTATCAAGAAACGACCGAAGTCTATAGTACATACAATTTTCAAAAATTTTTATTAAAGGCTGATAAAAGAGAAATTAATCGATCATTATAAGGATCATCTCTAGAACCACCCTTATGGAGAACTACTAATCAGGCAGATTTTAGGGCACTAGGAAAAGTTCCATTCAGAAATGATAAGTTCACAAGAATTATGAGAGGAGATAGAATAGAGGGTAATATAAACTTTAATGCCTTGGCAGGATTTTGGTCTCGTCCACAAGAGGAAGATCAAAGACAGGATCTAAAGCCATCAATTTCTGACAAGAAGGACCTAGGTATTTTTAAAAAAACATTAGTAGAAGAAGCACTGATAAAAATATCATCAGAAATTGATATCCCTATGGATTCAAAGTAAGAGCAAAATTCATCCATTATGACCTTACTATTAGTTATTACTGCCCTCTTAGAAATTAATTTATTTGGCTAGTTATTTCTTTTGGAATTGGGATAAAGAACTGTTTTTATAAGTAGCCAGGTTTTTCTCATATTCTAGCCCAATTGGGAGAATATGTGGGGGCAATAGATACACTTGCCTTTATGAACTAAAGAGTTTAGTAGATTTTACATTTTTTTTTATACTTTTCAAGATGATGATGAGATTTAGAGGACTTAAATGCCTTCAACAAACAAATGTTTCTTTTTGTACTTTTAAGAAGAGCTACAGTCATCCAAGAGGTACGAGGAACTGAAGGCTTGGAGCTTTTAGAAGCTGAGGTTGCACAGCAACTATCAGCAAAGGCCTTTTTGACCAAATCATAAGATGTACCTGCTGCTACTGCTATTAATACTACTGCACTACTGTTAATACTGCTAATAATAATACACCATTACTGCTACTACCGTTCCTACTACTACCACTACTACTATGATACTAGTAACATTAAGGCCAAGCGTATGAAGTTGAAATTTGACAGGAAATTGAGGGTGAGTTTGAACTAAACCAAGACGCAGTATGTGCATGCAGATTGTCAAAAGGGCATATTTCAAGAATAGATTTGGGTATTAAGTTGGAATTTTCTTAGAATACTTAAAGGGGAAGGTCAATTGACAAAAAGGTAATATATGTATGTCACTACTAACACTACAACCACTGTTCAAGTTCAAGTTCTTTATTAATCAATAAAAAATGTTTTGACAAAACTATCAAATTAATGACCCACAGTGAGAATAACTCGTGTGTGGGTTTATATACACTCAACAATAAATAAATAATACTATCTCCAGATACTGGAATAAAAAGATTGCTCTTCAACTCTCCGTACGGTAACAACAAACAAAATCCGAATAAAATCAAAATAACCAAATAAATAAAGTGAAATGAGGAGCATCCACCCCAGAAAATAAATCAAATTAATAATTACTGATTAGGTGATTCATAAATATAATTTTATTATTAACCAACGAATTATTCAAATCTATAAAACTATGAAATTTATTCCAATTATATATAATACTATGCCTTGGTGAAAAACGGGACCTTTCAGATTTTATTAAAGCCTGACGGACAACAGAACTGCCACGGGTCCAATATGCACGCAAAACCTGATTATCATCCTGAAAAAAATTAGTATGCAAATAAAAATACTCAGGCAAAAGACCTTGAACGTGTTTAATCATATAAAGAACAGAATGGAAAGAAGAGGAAAGATCCAGTGGCAGGATATTTAAAATTTGATACATACTTTTTGTTGACGGTTTACCAGGGTAAGAAAACGGGCTAGGCAGGCAATTTTTCCATAGACGCGGAGCTTTATTTTGTTGCCTCTGAAGAGGAAGAATATGAGTTTTAAAAGTATTCAAAAAAATAATGAGACAGTAATTTATATATGAATGCACTAGAGAATGATAAAGAGATTTCAGGGCAAAAAACGGCAGAACAAATTTCAGATGATTCATCATTCCAATATTTCTTGCCAGTTTCATTCGAAGATAAATTGCATGGCTTTTAAATGATAAACTTGAATCCAGTATTATCCCGAGATATTTAATATCATCAACTCTATCAATTTCAATGGGTAGGCCTTGAATATTAATCATCATAATTTTCGATGCTGTTTTCCCAGTACGAGAGAAGATGGTGAAATTTGTCTTAGTACAATTAATAGTCAATTTATTTCTCGGAAACCATAAGATAAGCCTCGACAGTGGTAATTCCAACCTAAGCTTCAAAGATCTAGAGTCGGGGCTGCAGACATTGCATGCCGTGTCATCGGCAATATTAAGGCCAATATCTTTGATGCTATTACTGATACCATTAACATAGATAAGAAATAGGAGTGGACCCAAAATAGAACCTTGTGGAACTCCAACTGACTGAGATTGAGATACTGATGAGGAAGAAGTATCACCTCCGTCTACATACTGATTTCGGTGTTTTAGATATGACATTACTAAGTCATTAACTAGGCCTCTTATGCCGCAGTTATCAAGTTTAGTATGCAATATTTTATGGGAAATCGTATCAAATGCCTTTTTAATGTCAATAAAAATTGTAGCAGGAATATCACCTTTGTCGAGGGCGTCATGAACAAACTGAGTCATTGCCATAATAGCATGCTCAGTAGAGTGAGACTTCCGGAACCCAAATTGCATCGGACTAAGAAATTTAGATTTCATTAGAAAGCTGACTATACGGTTATATAGGCACTTTTCGAGCAACTTCCCAAATGTAGACAGGATCGAAATCGGCCGATAGTTTGTTGGGTTCTTCGGGTCTCCTCCTTTATACAAAGAGATAATTCCTGCAGACTTGAAACAAGAAGGACATCTTCCGGTTTTAAAACAGAGTTTGAACACATGGGAAAGCGGGTTTACAATATTTGGTGCTATGCACTGAATCAGATTAGTCGATGACCCATCAATCCCTTCTGAAGATCCATTCTTTAAAAGATTTGTTGTAAGTAAAAGTGCATCTGGGGTTACAGGAGTAAGAAAAATGGAGCAATTGTGAGACGGGGGTAGATATGATTGAAAGTCCTCTCCAGTTTCATTATCCAGATGATGGGCCAGGTTGTTTCCTGCAGTTGACGCGGTTTCCTCGCCAATTTTCGCAAAGTGTATATTTAATGTATTGATAACTTCCACTTTCCCTGTAGCAAGTTTAGTTCCATCTTCAGCTATTAATTTATCAGGAAGATCATGGGTCTTATGCTTTCCTAAGCACTTATTAATTATTTCCCATGTCTTCTTGGGGGACCCTTCTGCTTCAACAAATGCTTCGGCGAAGTAATGACTTTTTGCTGATCTTAAAATTTTTTTTAAATAATTTTTGTATCTGCGAAATTCAGCTAATTTAACTTCAGATGGATGCATTAAGTATGCCTTATATAACAGATTCTTATTTTTTATTGATACCAGCAATCCAGGAGATATCCAAGGCTTAATCGGCTTTATACTATTTCTTCTTGATATTTGGCGGAGACGGAAAGCATTATTGAAACAACGTTTAAACTGATTCTGAAAAAAATTCAGCAGCAAAATCAGGGTCCGAAGACTCTAAACAAGAAGAAAAATCACTTAAAGAAAGCAATACTTTAAGTTTACTTGAGGAGTTTCTATTAGTCATTCTCATTTTTCTTTTAGTAGGTCTATTAAACTCTGCAATCAAGTGAAGGTCGGTCACTAGCATCAAATGGTCTGAAAAATCTTCAATAACCACATCACTAGACTTTAGTTCCAGATTCGTAAACAAATTATCAATAAGGGAAGCAGAATCTTTCGTTATTCTTGTTGGGACTCCATAAGCTAGTAAGAGACCATCGGACAAGCAAACTGATAACAAGTCAGCCCCGTCAGAAGAGATTCCGTGGAAATTACCACTTGAATTATTAGAATTATATAAATCAATATTAAAGTCACCCATGATAATTATTTTTGGATACTTTTTCGAAACAATAAGCACAAAATCATCAAGAAGTTCCATGAATTTTGAAGCAGGAGAACTTGGAGGCCGGTAAAAACCACAACATAAAATTTTCATACCATTTACATCTATTCTAACTGCCGAAAATTCAAACGCCATTTCAAGATATAGGTGATCAAATTCACTCACCAGATCTGACTGAATTGTTGATTTAATGAAAAAACCTACCCCTCCCTGTTTTTATTAATCCGATTCTTATGAAAAAAAAGTATAATCCTATTTATTAATAAATGTCTTTGTCGAATCATTTAAAAATGTTTCACAAGAGGCGAAGACATCTATATTATGATGAGAAATAAACAGGGATATTCGATCAAAAATATTTAGTAACCCGCAACAGTTCTAAATGCCATTCTAAAATTAGTGCCTTTATTTAAAACTTGGGTGGGGAGTAGATATTTATTTTTTGGGATAGAATGAACCATCATATCAAAAACATCGTCATCTTTGCATAAAATCTCAAATATTTTACCTAAATCTAGGGGGAGCTCCTCAAAATTACGAATTCTATCATCCATTATCTCGATGCTGGGTATACTTATTGACGAAAAGTGACTTACCAACCATACGGAGAGTCAAAGGAGACACAATTGTAACCAGAACTTCATCTGAAAGAGACAAACATAAACAAAAAACTAGAACTTTATAACATGAAAACCTTATATAAGAAAAATAAGGAATACTGTGGCACAAAGTAAAGAAATCAAATATAACAGTTTTGATAACAAAAAAAAAAACAAAGTAAGAAAAAACCACATAATACTCATTATGATACTTTTGCGAACGGGCCTCCGAAAATAAGATAATCATAATCCTCAGACAATCATAAATTATCAACTAACTTAACAACCAGAGAACTAAACACAAAATAAACAAAATACTCCACAAAATCATATAAATCAAAACTCATATTACTACTATCCTATTCAGTTATTGATCAGGTCTCTCCCATATCACCGAACCATTTTTTTTATCTCAAGCCATACATGTGTTCCTTTATTTTTAACCCGAGAAGCAATAATCATTCCAGACTCCTTCATCTCTTTTGCTTTAGTGAGGAATCCTGTGCGTAAAGCGTTAAGTGCAGGAGGAAGGTCCGTGCAAATTTTTATTCCAGAGCCCTTAAGATACGTTTTGCATAACTAGATAAGCTTCAGCTTCATTCCTGAGCCTAATTAGCACTGGATTAACTGCCGGTTTACGTGTCTGACTTTGATTACGGCGTCTATTCGTTACATTGACAGTTTTTCCTCCTAAGCGGCAACATTTGTTAATTGACACAGATGACTCAATTTTTAAGGTATTCTTAAGTAGATCTTTCACGTGAGCTTCAAGGCATTGATTCGGATTAATATCTGTCTGTAAGCCGTGTATGACCAAGTTCGAACTTCTTTCCTTTACTTCAATTAGTAGCATTTGACGCTCGAGCAACAAGTTCTTCTGCTTTTGCTCTTCCAGTGACCTTTCTAATTCGGCTATTTTTCTATCTCTTTCTAAAGCCTCATTCTTTAACTCCTGTATTTCAGAAGACATTGTTAACTGCAGTTATTAAATCACCCTGCTTACTAAGTAGTCGGTCTAATTTTTTGTTTTGGAGCTCATTAACTTGGTCGAACTTGTCTTGGGATACTGGAATATTCATTATATACTTTGGCGATATGCCCGAACTCAATTTTTTTTAAAACATCATTAAACGAGACTTACTCGCAAGGGGGGGGGGGGTGATTGACTCCCCGCGAAAAATCCAAAAAACGTGTTGTTGAAAGAAAAAATTCTGTTGAATAAATTTCTCAGATGACAGTTCAGGTATCCAGTAATTGCGCAATTTTAATCCTTTCATTCACTCAAATGTTTTTCGATTAGGATAGCTATCTTTACTAATACTGCTACTGAACTACTCCAACTACTACTTCAATTTTAACAACTTGCAAGGCCTAGAGTATCATAGGCAGCGCAATCGCGCTGCCTAAGTAAAGAACGATGTTAATGTATATTTTTTTTTCTCTCTCTCTGTCTTTAGACCAGGGCACTTGGTATCGAAGGAGTTGTCGTAGAAACTTCGAAAAGGGCTCATTCGATTGGAAAATGGAGTGGCTTGTGCCCTTATTAATGCTCGAAAGTGATTGGAAGGCAACTAACACCCCTTCCACGCCCACCATTTCCCTAAACACATCCAATCAAAATTTTGAGATAGCCATTTTGTTCAGCATAGCTGATTTCCAGATCGAAATTATGTTTTTGAGGAGGACACTCCCCCACAACCCTCAGGACAAATGAATGTGCATTGTCAGTTGAATATAAATATACATATACTGATATTTAGTAATCAAAATGTTAATATTATTTGATTTATTAAGATTATAAAAGTAAAAACATTTATGTTTTTTCAGTAATGTGCAAATTATGTTCTGGCCTTGGGAAGGCATATGGGTTTTGAGCCCTACTCATGTTAATTTCTGCTCGTTTTTGAGTTTGACTCTGTTATTTATTCTAATTTCTGTTCGTTTTTGGTTTCATTTATTTATTGATGCTGATTTGTGGTAGTTTCACAGTTGGTAGATTATTTGATTTTATTTTTGGTTTAATGGAGTTCTTTACTTTTCTTTGAAAAACTTATTTTGTGGAAAAACTTTTTTTTAATTAATTAAGATGAAAAGGGTGTCAAAAAGCGGCCAAAAGTGCAAATCAGCAATATTTTTGGAACGGCTTACCGTGCCAAGGTGAAACTTCCGGGGCATCATGGGAGGGATGTTCAACTGAATAAAAGGCAAAATTTACATGTTACTACCACTATTAATACTGTTGCTACTACTGTTACTGCTACTACTAATAGAACACTAACACTGCAACAACTTCTCCGCAGCTACTGTGATACTATTACTATTAAGGCTAGGTCTATGAAGGTAAGATTTGGAAGAATATTGATGGCAAATTTGAACTAACAAAAGACCCTACGCTCATATTTAATTTTATTTATATTTAGGCAGATGTTAAATTAAATCAATACGAACTATGATCATGTAGATTGTCAAAAGGGTGACAAAGCAATATCACAATAACGCTTTACATTACTAGGTAAGACCTTACAGAGCAAGTTGTGGCAGATTTTGAACTAGCCAGAAGACACTATGTGTATACTTTTAATATTACTTCTACGGTTACTGTAGCGAATGACACTAAGGACAATAAGTAAAAACTTTTAGGGGGAGTTTCAATTAAACGAAAAACTATATCCATGCCGGTATTAAAAGGGCTTATAAACAATATCATAGGCAGTGCTGCTCTATTATAACTAGTAATATCATTGATATTTTAAAGGAGCTAATTTGATTGGAAACTAAAAGTTCTAGTGCCCTTTTTAGGAGTCAAAATTTATTGGAGGGCAATCAGCTGTCCAATTCTGTTTCCCTGAAAAAGACTATGTAAAATATAAAACGAACCGAAATTAGTTTTAAAAAACTTTTTCCACAAAATAAGTTTTTCAAGGAAAAGTAAAGAACTCCATTAAACCAAAAATGAGCAAAAATAGAATCAAATAATCTACCAAGCGTAAAACTACCACAAATCAGCATCAATAAATAAATGAAATCCAAAACGAACAGAAATTACAATAAATAACCGAGTCAAACTCCAAACGAGCAGAAATTAACGTGATTAGGACTCACAACCCCTATGCCTTCTCAAGGCCAGAACATAATTTGCACTTCATTGAAAAAATTTTCTTTAATGTTTTCACTTTTGTAACTTTATTAAATCAAAAATTATTTAGATTTTAAGGAATAAATATGAGTAAACCGGCAATGCACATTCATTTGTATTTTTTAGCTTTTTTTAAATTTGGTAGCAGGAAGATGGGAAGAATATTAGTGAAGTCGAAGTAAAAAGACAAATAAAAAACAAATAAACAAGCAAAGACAAATAAGACACCCAAGCAAAATAAGAATCAAAATGTAATAAACATGACAAGTTAAAAAATGATATTAGTCTGGGTTATCTCCACTCTTCATTCCTGACACTGCTTATCAACACCCAGCTCTGAAAAAAGCATTATAACTTTGTTGGTTGGGGTTTTGAAAAAGATATCACCATTGCCAGACCAAACTGAGTGGATTCCCAGTTTACTTTTTGCATGCATTAGAAATGCTAATTTCATCTTAGTTAAAGTTTCTGAAATAAGTATTCCAGATTTTTTGATTTTTTTTCATTTTTCATAATGAATTGTCTTATTCTAAGATTTACAAAATCTACTATAATTGCTTGAGATCTGTTTGATTTTTTCCCAATACTCTTAAAAGGCACTAATTCATTAGTTACCACTGGGATGCCAGGAAGTTCTTCCTCACAAATTTTTAGGAAGGTAGCTTCAGGTGTGCCATATTAAGGAGCACCAAATACAATAATTTTATTTTTGATTGATTATTGCTTCAAATGGTCATTAAGTTTTGAAATGTCGGTCTGCATAGGTCTGAACTGTAACTGGACTTGGGCAAGGCCAATTTCTAAATTAGAAAAGTGTTTTCCAACTTTTGAATCATTTTACCCTGTGCAGCCAAAGCTTTTTTATCAAAATCTTCAAGATCAAGCTTGAATGCAGCATTAAAATCTTGCTTGATTACATCCAATTGCTCAGTTCTAGGCTTGAGGCAATCTTCTTTTAAGCTAAGGGCCTTAGTTACAGTCAGTTTAATCTGTCCTGTCAGAGACTCCTTCAAGGAACTTTTCACTTTGTCCTTCATTAAATCCATATTACAAGATTCAGCTAGCAGTTTATGTTCCTGCTTCATGGCATTAAACTGGCTAGCAAGAACTGTTGGCTGTTCATTGATACTTTCATTCCCTTGAAATTGCAATAAACCATCAGATCTCAGTCCATCACGAACAGGTCCTCTGAGCTGACTTTTGTGGTTTCTCTCAGTCATATTAAATTCCTTAGTAGCAGCAATTGAGTTAGGCTACCGAGCCAAGAGAAAAAAAAAAGAAGGACAAGCAAAGAAGACACCAACCTTAACTAGTCTAGTTAAAATAAAAAATCGAGGGATCTTGCAATTTTTAGATCTTTTCTTGAGTCGATTCTAAACATTTTGTTTATTGCTCACTGCTATCTTGCGTCTCTTTATGCCCCACTATATGAACTTCAACCTTTTCTTCCTCTCTTATATGGCTCTCTAAGGTTTGTGATAAAGATTCCGTCTTTTGTCTCTGATCATTGTACATATAGTCTTTATAATTCTGGAAACATTAGAATGTCTTTCTCTCTATGAGTATGATCAACTTCAATTCCCTGGGTGCTTCTCATGCTGCCTGGAATACATTGTCCAAGTCAGCCATTGGCGCCCATAACCTGAATTTTGGGGGGAGGGGGCTTAGCTGGTCTAATTGGCACTTCCAATGCTGTATAATAGAAATCTCAAAACAAAAATATAAAATATAAGTCAGCATCATTCATTCAGGGGGGGGGGGGCTGGAACCCCCTCCATATGGGTGCCCATGAAGTCAGCTAAAAATTGTTACTCCTTTGGTGCCTTCACAGAAACCCAATCTTTTTTTTGCTTTTGGAAATTTTCTTAATGCCCCCTTGTAGTGGACGTCGCTGGACTAAGTTGAAAATGTATGTTTTTATTGTTTATTACACATACACTTTGCTTTTGCTTGGTTTTCAGTGGGTAATCAATTGTGGGTGGCTGTTTTTTTTCTTTCTATATTTTTTTTATTGTTTTTGTGGTTGCGTGTTTTTTATCTTCTTTTTCTTCTTCTTCATCATCTTTTTGTGTTTCTCCCCGCATTCCTGGCCATAGAGCCTTGTGGAGGGTAAATGATGATCTATTATAATCGTTTTTATTGTTTTAATTTATTCTTAAATTAATGGAATGAATCTGTGTATTTGCAATTCTTCTTTCGATTTCTACTTTTAGGTTTACAGACCGTTTTAAAAACCTGGTTACCTTTTAGCTTTAAAACTGAAAAAGTTAGTATAATTTCAGGTTCACTGGAAGTAACGCAGAAATGATGTCTGATAGGATGGATGATGATATGTTCCCATCAGGAAAGCCTGCGAAACGACGAATACAGAATTATTCACTTGGGTATGTAACAAGTGTATTACCTCTACTGCCTGTTTAAGCAAAGAGGGGTGTTTTGATATAGGGATTGTTTCCTTTTGTAATGTGAAGGAATTAACATTATTCTCTTGTAGATAAGTGGTGTTACCCTGCTGGAGCAATTTTACGCAAACGTGCATGTTTCTGCTGCATATAGCAAAATTCTACTGACGAATGAATTCCTTCGTCATTGATGCTTGCTAGTTGTATAGAAATTGTTTTCTTTAGCCAATAGAGCAACAAAAATGGAATTAATTAACAAACTTATATTAGTCTCCCTTCGCGAATAGGTATTCTATGCTAAGAAATCCCAACATTTTTATTTTCTATTTA
Organism: Artemia sp. Kazakhstan ARC1039; assembly: GCA_029168905.1. NCBI lineage: Eukaryota > Metazoa > Arthropoda > Branchiopoda > Anostraca > Artemiidae > Artemia > Artemia sp. Kazakhstan ARC1039. The sequence goes on along the minus strand of JAQQPU010002405.1, from coordinate 29,197 downwards.
GTCTCATTTTTGTAGCTTATTGGCTTATTTGAACAATTGTGTGTTTTTGACATACCAGACGTGCACTAATGACCTTGTATTATAATTTTTATGGGCGATTGTTGTCCAAGCACTGCTCTTAGAAATAATGGCATTCAACCCCCATCTGCCCCCAACAAACACACCTTTTCTTTTCCAAAAAGTTTTTCTATGCTCTCCTAAAACAGGCTGTTTACGCCTGTGTTAACTCTGCTTACCTATTTGTCTGTTTTGCTTAGATTCTTAGATCAGTTCGTTTTTAAGTCAACAAGAAGGGTTGCTCTGTTAAACTTAAACAGAAAGATTTGTCACCACCATAAATCGTTCTTTGTTATTGCGAAGTTAAAATTGGACCGTATCCAAAGAGTGGTTGTTTGTAAAATTCATATTGAAATACCCACTGTTTGCCACAATTTGAATAGTGGGAGGTGTCATGTAAACGCTCCGCTTCAAACTTGCCATAGCTTCGACCTGTACTGGGGCACCACACCCAATGCTGGGAATTAATGAAAGGTGTTTCGGCTCCGTGTTTCGCACTGGCCTTTGGATCTCTTGGCCTTTATTGGGATAACCATCCGACAAAGTGTTTTTATCTCATTTTATAAATCTTGCGTCACACCCATCGCCGAGTATGGATGCCCACTGTATGCTGGTGCTCTGAAAAGGTTGTTGGTACCACTCCAAAAGATCCGAAATATGGCTAATAGGGCATGTTTATTCGTTTCCCGTGACTCTCTCCAGTCTGTTAGTGAGAAGTTCGATGTAACGATGGCTATTTTCTACAAGCACTTAAATTCAACTCCTTTCCTTGAGCTTTCTCTGGTTGTTCCCCCAATTGTCCAACTCGTAAGACGGACACGAAGGCACGCTGCTCTGTCTAATCATATCGAGGTTGGCAAGATGAGAAGAGAGTAGTTGGAGGACAGCTTCATTCGACATTGGATTTCAAACTAGAAAGTATTTCGAACTGGAAAAGTTTATCCGTGACTCCTTCAAAAGAAGGCTCAACAGTTATCTAAACTCTCGATAAACTACTAGGGGCAAATCAGATATATAATTATACCTCGCGTCGTGAATTTAGGAATCGAAAAAAAAATCTTTGATATGACCCTGGGTAGGGGAATATCCTGATTTAGTAAAATAGTGCAAACTTATTGCTTATCTAGAGATTATGAATCTATTATATGCTGTTGTTTTAATGCAGAATAGGGCTACCTTGGCATTTTTTTCAAATACGGGTTCATTTTATTTTCAGGCCCAAACAAAAACAGCTAATCACAGAAGAAAAAGTTGCAGAAACGCTTGGATCCCTCAGCCTTGAAGACCAGGATGAGGTAACTGGGAAGCTTTTTAATTTCGTATAAAGTTATAAAGTTCATAAGGCTTATTGACAAAGAATATGAGAAACTCATGCGCTTTAAAACAGGAGATATTAGGAAATAAAAACTACCAACCCAACAAATAACAAACCGTTACTTACCAGAACTAAAAACGTTCAAAGTAAGCTTAATTTTGATTCAAATTAAATTTCAAAGTTTGTCTGAATTCGTGCTGATATATTCTGAGAGTAAGCAGGTTATTTGTTTGAATTTCTTTTTTATAGTTAATGGAATAATAGAGATCAGGCTAGTCTGCAGAACATAGGCTAGGAAAAAAAACTTTCGCAAATTTGCCTTTTGTGACCTCTCAGTGAATTTTTTTTTTCTTTTTTCATCTTTAGCCAGTAATCCATTTGATAAAATTGCAGGGTAATGCTATGTCGGTGTTTTTTTTTTTTTTCAGTAAAGTACTTGAGTATCCTCTTTTATTGGTTTTCCATACTCTTTGTTTATTAATACAAAGCTTTTCTTGAAATGGCTGTGTAGGAAGTAGTGAGTAGCAATCAAATCTTGGGAAAGCTATTGCATGATTATATTACAACTGCTGATTCAAATTTATATATTGAAAAATAAACATTTGAAGTGGTTAGATAATGACCCTTTTTGTTCCACTCAAGGCCCCACCTTTTAGACACAAACATAAGATTATCCAGAGCTTCAAGAAATAAGAATAAAAAAATTTCCTTGTAAGTTTTGAGAGATTTTTCTTTTATTTTCGGCAGCGGTACTGGTTTCCAAATCGTTAGGCTCGAAAACTATAGTTTTTTTCTTACGAGCTGAAATTGGTTTTTGTTCCTATTGAATCGAGTTTACTTGGTTGTGGTAGGTGCTCTTTTGAGGGGTGCTATTTAAGATGATCAATTAAACATATATTCGATGATTCACTTCATAAATTGTATCCAGAAAATAATAATGATTATTACTCGACGACTTCACATTTTTTGCCTGACTACAGAATGTCTATTTAAACAAACGTATCCTGCACGGAATCGGTAATTAATCACCACTGCAATTGTCTGACTTTATCTTATGTTCGATACGAATCACCAGCTCTAATCACCAAAATCATAGGTTTGTTCATTTTAAACAAACATATCCTGCACGGGATGGGTAATTAATCACCACTGCAATTGT